>JAJJWN010000389.1:0-69514 GCA_021655885.1 Fusarium abutilonis
GTTCTTAATCTTTTAATGAGACAAAAGAGGTAAATGGAGTTAAAACTCCAGATTTGGCTACTAACCTACATATTTTGGTCCATATATCTATAGGCAAGCTCTTTAATTATTGTCCACGATGCTTCAACTTGAAGCGCGCGGTGACTTTCTATAATTCGACAACACAGTATTTATCTTGAACAACAGGCACAACATTGTCTATGTGGCTGGCTTCCAGTATCCAGCCAGACACCTAGAAACTGTATTCAACTTCCACAGAAAACAGCAAAGGCTCTCAATCATCATCAGTCGTGAGTTATCCAATCGGAACGGAATCTATTGTTCCTATAGCTCGCTTTTGTCACTTCCACTCCGTGACCAAGATCCGATATGATCCCCAGAATGAAGCCAACATGTTTCCATCCATATCCTCACATCTGACCCGACCCAGCATCCGCGCACCAGCATGAGTAATGACCCTTTGCATCCTCGTCACACCAAGGGAATCAACCCGCTCACATGGTTTACTCCAACCAACTGAGGTATAGAAGAAAAAAATAGAAAACACCCTCTCTTCTGTCCCTTTTTTTGTTTCATAATCAAGGTATCAACCTCCAGCCCCTCTAAGAATAAAGAAACACTGAACCAAGAAGAAGAAGAGTAAGAGGAGCAGACGCTCTCGCATGTCACTTGAGTGATTCGAGGTTGAACGTAACAAGAAGGCAAGAGGGCGAGAAGAGAAGAATAACAGGAGAGACATCATGTCTCCAGAGGAATGAAGAAACTGCCAGGTTCATCGTGTCGTGTAGAAACAAGGCTTGGGGCCTTTTTCTTTTTCTTTTTTTTGGTAAAATGCTTTCCTTTCTTTTCCTTTCCCCTTTTTTTCGCGGGGCATGGCCATGGCATAAATACGCCGAGCAAGACAAGAGGAACGCCGTCGACTATGCAAATGACTACTCCCAACTCATGCCTCCTTTAACTGCACGTGGAAACGAAATAAAACGAAGCTTGATTCTGGGCGTTGCCTGGCCCAATTCTTGGTCAAATATCATTGGAATAGTATCATGAGTTGCCGGACACACCGAGTCCGCTGCCTTGACGTCCCAGGCCAGAGTTTCGCCATTCTCGCCTCCTGCTATGCTCGGCACTATCGAGCTGGCTGTCCGACTGGTTGAATTGGTTGACGCCGTAGGGCGAAGCGTTGCCCAGATCGTTCCGTCCCCTGAACCGCGCTGGGGAAGTACCAGGCCCATTGTTGGCATGGGGCATCGAAGGGTCTTGGATTGTACGAACAGTAGCTTCACCCTGCCATACTGCTGGGTCAGTTTCTACTCGCCGAGCTGGTGGTCGGGTGGAGTTGTCCTGACGGTTATAGACCTCGTTCACATCGGTGATGGAAATCTGTCCCCGGCGATCCTGAAAACGCTTAAGGATATCTTTTGTAGTAAGGTCTCCGCTGTTGCTGAAGATATAGGGGTCGTTGAGGAGACCAAGAATGTCGTCAGGAACCTAGACCGCGGTTAGTCGGAAATATCGACATCATCATGGAACACCAAATCTTACCTGACACATTTCCTCGATGTACGTAATCATCATTTCTACAGCATCAATAACATAAATGGCTTCGCTATCCAGCGCAGGCGCCCTGTTAGGGTTCGTGAGGATGTTGGGTGCGATGACGGTGGCGAGATTTCTGGTATCCATCTTGGAGCCAAGGTCCTCGTCCAGCTGGTGAAAAGTTCCAGCCCACTTGAGGAAACTGAACAAAATCTCAAGGCAGTCCCGGTGACTCTTTGGTAAAAGACAGCAAGTCAAGTGCAGACATTGTTTTCTCTTATCAGGGTCTGAAATCTTGGCTGCGCTGACCCATAGCCTGTAAAGCTTGTGCGTCATGAGGGGATCCGGTAGGTCTCGCAGATAACGCTTGAGAAGAGCAGCAAGCTGAACGACGGGCTGTTCCATAAAGTTGACCACGTCGCAGCCTTCAGCATTAATGGTGTCCACCAGGCCTTGCTGCTTCTTGATGTTGCCGTTCTTTCGGAACACGCCCTCGACTGAGAGATCCATCTTGCGCATCGAAGAGACAATGTCATCGATGACTGCAGGAATTCGAAGCGTGCCGGGACCGACACCGTCAGTCGAATCTGCACCATCCCTCTCAATGATGATCTCCAGAGGAACACCAAATACGCCCTTCTTCTTGATATTCTTGTTTTTGTCGTTCTTGAAAGCCTTTCCAAGGTTCTTCCAAAAGGTCGCCTGTTTACGCGATTCGATAAAGCTGAGAAGCTCCTCGAGTGAGAACTCTTGCTCAATCATGGGTTGCATAGTGAGGACGGCGAGATGGCGCACATTGAAGTACTCGAGACCAGAGAGTTCCGAAAAGAATTTTCGACCGATTCTCTCTGGCATCGCATCGGCGCGATCTCTATCTGTCGATTGCGTTCGCTGATGACCCGGGCCGCCGGGCGGAGTGTCAAGCGAGCGGTCTGCAAAAGGCTGCGGTGCTCTCTGCTGCTGTTCGCGGGACTGCTCAACAGCTACTATCCTTGAAATATCGTCCAAAGTAATGCCGTCATTTTGTCCAAACATGATATCGGTAGAGCCCTGGTTGCCATAACCTTGTCCGGCATCGCCAGCTGAGCCAGGGCGTGGTCCACGACCATCCGTGTCCATCACACGAGAGCTTCGGGCCTGTCGAGCACTGGACGACACGTGCCGGTCTAGTCGCGTACTCCTCAGTCTGCGCACATCATTCAGAGTGTTCTCATAAGACGACTCCCGTTTGCTGCCGCCGGGTCCGCGTGACTGTGAATCTCCCCGAGACCTTGAATCGCCCCCGGGCCCATCAGCTGCGCCGTGTCCGTTATTATCAGAGTCGTCTTTGGATCGTGGAAGGGTGCCGTTGGCTTTTAGAATGTCCAACAATCGAGCCAGAGCGACCCGGAGTAAAAAGACATATTGCTGTAGTTTGGAGACATGCTCAAGCTGCATAGCTGGGTCGGTGTTAGGCGCAGTACAGTTTGTGCAGTAGATCTTTCGATCAATTGAGTTGAAACGAGCCTCCTGCAACGTTCGGCCAACATCACGCCCACACCTTGTGCACTTAACACAGTGGATGTGCCACCTCATGTCGGCGTTCTTAGCACACTCATCTTCGACGGATCTATGACAGAGAGAGCAGTGGTCCGAGTCGTTGGCAGCGAGTTTCCCACCGCTTGGAGTCACTGATAGCTGTCCATCGTCGTTCTTGACTGCGTCAAGGTCGCTCAAATCGTCCAGGAATTGATAAAGGCCAGTCGAGGCATTTGCTTCGCGCTCAAGACGCAGTGCTCCTTGGAGGCAGATACGGATGAGGAGTTTGAGATAATGGGCGAGGCCGGTGACGAGGGACAACAATTCCTGTGTTACCCCGATTTTTTGGCTTGCGTTGTCTTGCGTCTTCGAAAGCAAAGAGAAAAAGGATACGATCTTCTTGCAGAGCAGTTTGGCTTCTCGCCCATAAGACATACCTAAAAGAGAGTTAGACTGGTTACAAGGCGCTCAGGGGTTGATGAATATTTACCTTTCTCGTTTAAACCCACCATAGTTGCATCAAGGCGATCCGCGGATTGGAACAAGATCTCAACATGGTAAATAAAGCGCTTGGCAACAAAAACCCCCTCCACATATGATCCATTGCTGACATGAAGGAGCATGTCGGATATACACGCGGCAGAGGACTCCTCAAAAGTCGACAAGACACTCCATATGCGAAAGACCTTCTCTTCCATGCGCTCTTCCTCCTCACGGATGAGGTCTCTGCCCGCAGCGTCATCTGAGCTTTCGAGCGCGGGTGGTGAATCTGTGGGCTGCGCCAACCGCACATTCCAGAATTTATGAATCATATAACATTCGGGGTGCCAATGCTGGTTTTGCCCGTTCCTAAAGATCTCGACGAACTGCTTTAGAATGGCTGTTTGGCAGCCGTTGCACCGCTGCGCAAATTGCGTCGAGTAATGATAATGGCAGTAAACATTTCCGTCATGCTCGTAGTAGCTATCCTGAGCGCCAAATATCGTTGAGCATAATGAGCAGGTAAAATGATCGACATGGTACTTTCGGTCTAGGGCGGTGATATAGGAGCCACGGAGCGCTCCCCCGCACTGGTAGCAAAGGAGGCCGAGTCGACGAAAGTAATCGGTCTCGCACAAAGGATATTGTCCTCGACCATTCTCGTCTTCAGCCGGGAAGAACTTTGATGCTACTATCTCACCGCAGTCCTACACGTTGATCAGGTTAGTCTCTGTCTTGAAACGAGAACGGGGCTAACCTGGGCTTCACACCTGACACTTGAAACAGTCGAGATGGAATGTTCCATCGAGAGCTCGTACAAACTGGCCCGTCAAGGGCTCACCGCACGCCTGGCACGTCCTCGTCTGCCCGCTAGCAGACCTTCCATTCCGCCCTCGCGACCTGTTACGCTCAGCACTTTTGCGGGGCGGGTGGTCCTCAGCCCATCCGGGAGGGTTAGGCGTACCCGGCGCCGAAACGGGTGGCCGTGGCCGGTATTGGTTGCTGTCTGGCGTCCGGGATCGGTGAATGCCGTTCTGCCAGTTTGAATCGGCAGGCGGAGGCATATCTTGGGCATGGTATTCGTAAGAGTGGTCGCCATGGCTGTGTTCGCCGAGCATGGCGTCGTCGTAGCTCGACGCCATCATGAGAAGCAATCCAGGACGTCGTGATGCACAATTCCCCCTCCTGACTCCAAACCAGTCAAGCACGAGTGTCCTATCAGCGCCAAAGGTCCAACAGAGGTCGTCGTGCGTTTGCAGCGGTCGGCATCAGCACCAGCTGAGAGAGGCGGCGGCAACAGCAGTGGCGGGAGGAGGGACAGTATCGAGATCAATTGGCGAGGGCGGGCGAATAATGCAATAGGTAAGAAGAAAACAGTATGATCGAGAAAGAGGTAAGATCGAGTTGGGAATGGTGTTCGCGTGACGGCCCAACGATAAGCCCACCCAGTTCGGACTGGGATAATGGGAGGCGGCGAGAGGAGCAAGCCAGTGGCAGTGAAGAAGCGAAGCGATGCGGAACTGGGACCCAGGTAGATCTAACTTAGCATGCGAGGCTGGAGCATATAAACAGCGAGGCTGAAACGAAGAAGAAGCAGAGACAATGGAAGAAGATGCGATCGATACAAGGCGCGGCGCAGCGCGTCTGCGGCGGCGTGGATGAAGGAGCGTGGGAGTAGAGTTGGAAGCCTGTCGTGAGAGAGTCAAGTAGAGTAAGGTTATGGAGTAACAATCCAGTAGGTAGCAGGAGGCGGTTGGTGGTAGGGGAGCTGAAGTCGTCGGGTGGAAACGATTGGGGGGGTCCTTTCAGTGGCAGTGGTGGTGGAGAGCCCTCTCTACTGGGCCTGTGGGCGTGGACCGGGGGGAACGAGTTACCTACCTTAGGTACCTTTCCTAGTAGATGATACCTATTCGCCTATGCCGCAATAGGGGAATTAGCAGGCAGACCTTGGTAACAGCTAGGGGCAAGTCGGGTACCGGGCTACCTTACACTAAACCTTGGCGGGGGGGACTACCTGCAGTAGATGAGACGGGAAATTCTACGGCGCCAGATCAGCTAGGAAGAGCTAACCCAGTTGTGGTCGGATCACTGGAGGGATGGAGTCAAGCTACTACATACCTAGGTGACCGGATAGCAGCAGCAGGAGTAGGTACCTAAAGTAGGTAAGCATCCAATCCATCAATTGATATGGACTCGAAGATAGTACCTAGGTACCTAGGTAAGGCAAGGTTGGTAAAGCATTAAGTTAGGTTGATTAGGCCTTTAAGAAGTCATGCATATGCATTAGGTACAACATCTATCTGCTCCGTGACAACTAACGTTAGGTAGGTAATACAGGCAAGGTACTGCTCATCTCGACGAACGAGAGGTGAGAATGAGATGTTGGTGGGCTCAAATGGGGGATGGAGTCGGGTGGACCCTTATTGTATTAGGGGCGTTTGAATACAAATAATTTACTGCAATCTCCAGGCCATGGGCGCATGGGGTACATACTAGGTACATACGTGAGCGACGAGATCCATACTGAATCAAAATAAACGGTGAAAGTTTCGAAAATCGCTTCGATCCTTCTCAGGTGCATGTGTGGGTGCAGTTCGCCGTAAGCACAGCGCAGCACAGCCTGGATGAGAGATATTAATAGTATAATCTGGAGTGGGATAGACAATCATAATGAATGGCTATTTGCCTACATCTGATTCTGAGTCCGTATGTAAAAGGAGGGGTGACAGAACAATTCCATCATATCAGCAATATTTTAGTACATAGTAAATATATATGTAGGTCTCTTGTGCCCATCCTGGATGCATGGATGTCACTAAAGCAACTGGGCGTGGTTGTCAAAATGGAGACAGAAATAAATAAAAAGACACTAAACAAAGACTGAATCACCTATCAACAGCATCTACTGGACGTTCAGTTCAATGCAATGCTGCAGAGGCGTTTAAGCCGGCCTTTGCGCTTAAAACCTGCCTGAGCCTCTAACTGTATGGTCAAGGCTGTCCCTAGACAAAGCACGGCTTCCTACCTAACGTTAGGTAGTACTTTTAGCAACTAGATGGAACCTTGTTTCTCACAATTCATTCAGAGTTGATGAGGTCATTCCAATCCCCAGATTCCTCCTTTCGAGGCCTTCAAAGACACGAAAACGACTAATGCTGATCGATGCCACTACTTCGAAAAATACGACATTCGCTCAAGAGAAGGAAAAAGGAGTAGGTACCGTCATCTTTGCACTTTTGCTATGTACTATCGCATATAACCTTGCCGTGTTGAAATTGCTAAATGAAGATCTTATCACGTGTGTGGAGGATATTCAAGGGCCGAGCCACGCCCAGAAATGCAAGCGAAGAGATGATACATTAATATGGGAGGCATGATATTTTAGCATTGATATTAATTTGACAAGCTCTCTTATTTCTCGAAAGGTATGATAGGAATTGCAATTAGTATGACATATGCTATAAGTGAACAACAATAAAATAGCAGCATAAGATAAACAAACATCCTCGGCGTCGTTTTAAAGCATACGTAGAAAAAAAGTTAAGAAAAGCAATGCTCATGCATACAGCGACAACCCATGCTCCGCAATCTTCCCGCCAACCCACAAGGTATGAGGACAACCCTGTCATCCCGTAAACACCCAAGTATTGACGTTGATAGGCAGGGCAGGGCAGGGCAGGGCACGTGCAAGTTGATCTGATATGCTCAAGCATGCACCAGCTCCTTAAGCCTCTTCTCAATCTTCTGGCGGCCATCAAGGGTCTTCCAGACCTCGTGGGATGCTCCGTCAACAATGTCCCAGTCCTTCAGATTCTCCGTCAGCTTTGTCAGGTCTCGCTGCTTCTTCTCCCACGTATGGCTGTCCTTGACATGCTTTCCTGAGCTGATGACAACGAGCGGCGTGTCCTTGTCCTGGATTTGACGGCTGGTCTGCGCGTCTCGTCGAGTGAAAGACCCAGCTACCAAGCTCTCCTGCAACTTGGCAAATATGAATTTACCATTCTGTTGTGCTGATCGTCCATACACTCGGTCTCGGCTCGTACGCCCGCGGAAGATGGCCGCAGGAATACGATCCAGACCCAGCGGAGAGATGACGCCCCAGAGCCAGAGGATGAATCCTCGACCAGGCGATGCTACATCGCCGAGGAGATCCTCATGTAGGGGGTCGACCAAGAGGAGGCCTTTGACCTGGTCTCCGTGGCGTGCTGAGAAGACTCTTGAGTAAATTGATCCGATACCAGCACTTGCGAGAATCCATGGTCCGTTCTCCCCTGCGTCAACCAGAGCCTCGCTCAGAGTATCGACTACGAAGCCTGCGGATGACGGCGAAGGGGCGTTGTCTGACCAGCCATAGCCGGGACGGTCAGCGAAGCAGTATCGCGAGATGGATCCATTCTTGACAGCGTTGTCGGCAAAACTCCAAAACTCATACTCGACGGTTCGCTCGCCGGCCTCGAACAAGACGGTAGGCAGGTCGTGGCCCTTTGAGTCTGTCTTGTTACCGTGACAGTAAACGTGAATGCGATATTTGCCGTTATCGACCCAGTGCAGCTTTCCTGGGTGCGACACTCCTGCATCCAGGGCCCGAATGATGATGGTCAGAGTGATGAGGAATACGGCCACTGACATGACAGCATAGGCAATGGTTGAGACCATGACCTCGGACCATTCGAATAGGGTTCGTCTCGTTTCGGCTCGACCCGTCAAGCGTTCCTCCTCCTCGGCCTTGCCCCATTTCACCATACGATCTACTAATAGAGTCCACAGACTTGTGAGGAGGGCCCAGATGACACTGACGGCACCGACCCAGCTCTCTTCGTATCGAGTCTTTTGCACAGACAAGAGAAGAACCATGTCGAGGAGAATGACGGCCTATCTGCGGTGTGAGTATGGCTGCTTAGTGTCTGATCCCGGTTATCCAGACTTACCGACATAAAGATGGCCAGAATTCTAACGGATTTGGATGGCACTTGAAAGAAGATGAGCGTAAAGATGAGATTGGCGAGGGTCCATGTCGCAAATCCAAATGCAAACCAAGGACCACCGCGAGTTTCGATACCAGGCGGCGTCACAAAGGTAGACACGAGGAGCAGAATCCACCAGACGAGTGTTATCAAAGCAAATGCGATTGTCAAGTATCGCAAAGCTCGAATACTCCATAAATTGTAAGGGGAGACGGCGGGATCGTCAGGCGCAAGGAGACCTGCCCTGCTTGAGTCGACTCTGTTTGGGAGCAGGCGAGTATGCTCATCTGGAGCGGCCTGCTCGCCCTCTTCGGGGTCTGTAGCGTGGCCATTTGCACCGTTTGGATGTCTCTCGGCGCGTTCTTCGCTCAAGTCCCTCTTGGGCGATGAGAAGAGCGGCATTGTGATGTTGCTGTTCTCAGCTGGTCTTCTTCTTCTTATGCTTCTTCTCGTATATGCGTAAGAGTGCGAGTATAAAAGTCAAGAACGTGATTGCTATATCTCGTCAGAAATCAAACAGCCAGCCAGCCACACAGACAACCTTCACTTTACCCAAGGTAGCCAGGCTCTATATAAACCAAAGAAGCATGATCATGATCCACGACTAAAAAAGTAGTGTACGTCATATCCAGCCATTTCAGCTACTAAAGTCACCAATCAATTGCATAAGGGAGCAACTAGTGCGGACACAAGCTTCCGGGTGATGGAGCTTGGAGCTGAAGCTTGGCTTTTAGAATAAAACAATCCAGTTGAGCGAAAACTCCGTTTCTTGCGTTTTTGTTTCGTTTTCGTCGATCTGCAAATCGACTGGATGCATAAGTTGTAGACCTCGATGACGCGCTATTTTTAAGCCAATCAACTTCTGCATCCAAAGCTGTAGGTAGTTCACTTACAACATCACATGTTTCTTAAGGGACGACCATCATTTCATGAGATAGTTTGGTGACATGATAACATATCAAGCACAAAAACAAGAAGATGCTAGCTTGGCTTGTATGCATTTACTATCACGGTATCACCATCCCATGGACATTCCATCTCGATGTAGTGTCCCCCAATGACAGCCACATAGCATCATCACTGACATCTCCATTGCGCAAGAAACAAGAATGACTTCAAGCCACATCCTTGTTCAATCATTTTTTCTACTCGCGTTTACGGCGCTTAGATACTTTAGAGTCAGTCGCATTTTCCTTAACAGCATCAATTCTGCTAGGTATTGGAAAGTCCATATACAGAGATGTATCCGAAAGCTTCACCACCACTAACACAGGACAAGTGACATAGAGCAGACCTGACCTTGTGTCTTGGGGCCGCCAGTGTTAGGTACTTATATCAGTACCTTTGAATATCACAATCCATATTGCCGTGTATTTCGGGGCTTTGTATTTTATCTGAGTTATTTCACAGGTTTTAATGATTGTTCGGTAGGTACAGTGATAATTAACAAGAAAAGTGGTATAAGACTAGCAAAGGCTGCATCGTGTATGACTGCCTTAGTCTGGTATCAAACAATCACAACAGAGTATAATTATATAATATCTCCCCCAGGGTTTTCGCCAGTGAAATAAATATTCCTCAATCAACTCCAGGCTGCGCTCGCTTGTAGCATAGGCAATCAACCATGAAAGAGACCGTTACCTCTCAAGCTGTCGTTCATCATCATACATAGATAGATCAAACCGTAAGCATACCAAGTTCAAGTGTCTCACGGTGCCACAGGATTAAACCCCTTGGCACTTGGAACGGTACTGATGCTGCTCGACACTGAGTGTGACGCCTGGCTGAGCCCTGAATACGACTGTGCCAATTCTCGTTGCTGGCGCGCTCGCTCCAGTGCCTTTTCTGGGGCTGGACCTCGAGTAGAGGTAATGGCAGTGTCGGGAATTTTCCCGATAGGCAAATGCATCTTGGCCGCAGCCTGAGGATCCTTCATATCGATGCCATATCGTTTATATGTACTCTTTTTCTGGTCCTTCATAGCTCGTGCCGAGGGCTCGCTCACTGACAACCAATCTTTGACTGAGTTGAGCCACCTTGGTTTCCCTAGCTTAGTCTTTGAGTCTGTTGATGACATCGAACTGTGTGGTCGCTCATTTACATTGGCCGATTGGTCGTATTCAGTATGCGAATGGGTTGATGTGAGTGCGGATGATGCGGAGCTGATGATTGTATCAGGGCTTAATCTATTGGAAGATGGCATGATTGGGCTCAATGGGGGATTGGGAAAAAGTGGCCAAATTGAGTGTACGTTGAGGATGCTGAGTGAGTGCCTCGGGTGGTTTTGTTCTACAGCAGTGCCTGCAGAGGGTGTTGAATGTTGAGTGTTTCCTTGTTGTGATGCCAAATCTCGAATCTGTTCAACGGCGATGTCGCTGATCCCAAGTTTGCATGTGTCCTAATAGACTGAAGAGGAACCGGGTGTCGAATGTGACACTCTTAATTCGCCTTCCGTTGAATTCCAACTAACAGATGAATTCTGAAACTTGAAAGACAAAATAAGTTTCTGAATTGTACACGAGTGGTGTTGGAATTAATCTCCCGCTGAGGCTGAGAGTTGCCTATGTGTTTAACCGATGACGAGATACCAGGTGAAGTTCGACAGGCGGGTCAAGACGATTACCCAGTTCATGATATTCGAAGAATTTTGAACAACTTGATGATCAAGGTCTCGGGTGTATCAGAATTAGGCATTGTCCTTCATCGAGGAACTTTCAGGTGCTGCGAGAGTAATGTGTCTCTTCTCGGCTCCTTGGTGTCGTTAAAGAAAACTACTCAGAAGCTGAGAGCATATATCAAGTTCCTAATTTTGACAAATGCAGGAACAGACGTAGTCACTTCAGTTGTGTGGCCCCGAGTGCCTGGCTCTGGACGTTAACGGCAGTAGTGTGGTAATGATGCAAGTGCACGAGTCGTGCGACGTGTGAGTGAAAGCAACGCCAAAGGCAGCTAGAAGATCGGTGGAAATATAGAATTCTAGTGACCGCTAGTGATTTGTTAGTAGTAGTAAGAGGAAGAGAAGATATTGATGTTATCGATAAGATCGCTGACGGTGACAAGAAGGAATCGAGGAATCGAGTCGAGGACAAAGACTATCGTTATGAGAAAAGACGAGGGGAAGTCTCACAAAGCAAAAATATGGGCAGTCACCCAGCAGCTTTGGAAATCAACATCGAAGGTACCATCTTTTATCTAAGGCATAAGTGCGGATCCAATGGTACAACTCGAGGCACTTTTCCTATCCATTACCTGACCCTCGTCACAAGCCCCCGGCGTCACACATGCACTAAACAATTGCAAATCACGAACCATGACACCCTCACGGAATGGCTTTGTTAGTTTTTTCATTGTAAGTGGCTTTTGCTTTTTGGACCCAGTGTTCATTTTATCGACAATACATAACTAATAAGGTGTCACACGCTTCTCGCTCCTGTACGAGCGACGATCATCAGCCAAACGGGGGGTCCTCCGCCGTTATTTTCTACGGCATCAATGTTTAAGTGGCTGATTTGGCCCTTTCACAGCCTCTGTTGTTCAGAACGAAGAGGCCATATACATCAAACTCCTCAACCCCAACTGCCGTGCTCTGCACCAAGTCTCGTGCGGAGTCCTGGCGGAAGAAGCAATGTGATAAAGAAGTTACCGTTGGCACGCATGAGCAAAAGCAATTTTGCCTTTAGGTTGTCTTACGTTCATGCAAGTGCTGTAGCCCACCAACAGTAGAGTTTGCTATGGCGTACCAAAACATCACCATTTCGTTAGTAAGAGGTATTGGCTGAAAGCTCCACGGCAGCAGAGTTTATCACCTCCCACTGGTAATCAGATGCCCTTGACTACTGTTAACGTCTTTTTTTCTTCTTTTTCTTCTTCTTTTTTTGAGAAGCTTTATATTGATGTTAAGGATCTCGGCAATCCTCCCATCCACAGATTTTCTGTAATTACTTCTAGACCCTGGGACCGAGCCATGCCCTTCCGGGTCTAAGACTTTGCTCTACGTTGAGCAAGGACTCGAGCACTCGCAAGAAGGTGACACCTCTGACAATCAATTTGTCATAACGACTGTACAACTCAATGTCTCCATTATTTTTGGGACAAGCGCCCTGCAGGCTAAAGAGCATGCTTGTGTCTGATGCTGAGAAAGGGAAATCAAAAATCTAAGTGGAATGTTCGGCTTAGGATTATGCGATGGTCCGTGCCCATCTACATCGGGACTGGCGCGAGATCTTGTCCCGTCCGATCGGACCAACCGCAACTTGACCGCTGGCTTTCACCCGCCCCGGTGAGACGTTTCAAAATCTTACGATGCTTGTATAATTTAATGGCTCTTTTATGCGCTCTTGTATGTTTTCCCCTTTAGTCAAGTTGATATCCAATTGTTTTCTTTCCCGATCGTAGCCTACTAATAAAGTATCTGTAGTGTTGCCTGAGGTTCCATCCAAGTTACTCTTTAGCAAGGCATTGTTTTACCCCACCAAGAAGCTTCAGCTACCTGAGGGGATTACCTTGTTGAGACACCTGGCGTCCATCGTGAACCAAACATCCCGATCCCGATCCCGTCCCGTCCCTCGCTCTCTTTTGCTCTCTTTTACTTCCCTCGTTATCCGCTTCGTGTTCCACACCCCTGCCGCCCCTATTCGGGCCTCTCACCCGGCGGCGCCTCCGATCCAAGTTCGGACCTGTGCCGCATCCTCTCCGCTCTTCGGTGCCTGCGCACGCCGTACAGTAAACTAGCTCCCGCAAGAGCCCTTACATCTTCCCGTCAATATCCCCTCGGGCGCAACTTAACAATGCCTGCCCTCACAATCAACACGGATAACCCTCCCAGTGACGCTCCTTCTTCTCCCAATCGACCACCCGTTTCTCCTCTCACCCCTCCGCTACCCGCCGCGCAACTCCCTGCGGCAGAGCCTACCAACGCCGGTAGTCGCCCGAACTTCTCACATTCACAGCCAGACCAGACTGGGATACCGCCGCCTGCGCCTCAGCCGATCGTCTTTGATTCAAATCCAGACGTCATTGCGCTCAAGTCCGCGATATCAATCCTACAGATCCAGCGACAGCGCGCCACTACTGACATTCAAGCCCTCAGTCGCGCAAAGGATGAAGCGGTGCAGGACCCTGAGGCCTTCATAAATGACCTCGTCGCGGGTAAGATCAACGCGCCCGCCAGCGGCGACAGCGACAGCGACGATGATGACGAGAAGATGGGCGAACAAAGCACCGACAGTCAGCAGCAAGACCCAGGCGAAGGCTCTTCCAAGCAGCGGATCGCTACCGAGCCGCCAGCCTGGATGAATATCCCTCAGCCCCAAAACGTCGTTCGCTGCCCCCCCATCAACTGGTCTCAGTATGCCGTCGTCGGCGATTCCCTCAACAAACTACACAATGAACAAGTCACACGTCCGAGCCAGGGTACGCCAGCAACGATTGGCGTAAATGGTATGTACGAATTCAGAGGGGACGGAAAGCAAGAGAGATACCAGGGCGTGACGGCACCGTACGCCCCGACCCAAGACCGCCTGAGCAAGAAGCCCAAGGGCAAGAGGTCATGAGACGATGGAACAATGATGTCTACGAAAGGATGATTATACACATGGAGTCTACCTACCCTGTTTGAGCGGTTTCCTTGGAAGTGGATTAACCCCATCTGCATTTCGGCGCTTAACTATAGAAGGGACGGCGTTTCAGAGGGTATTAGCAATATAGCCCGATAGCATTCTACTTATCGCAGATCAAGGTTTGATAAATAGTTCCAATCAAATATTGGTTGTTCCCATCGCAGAGCATTGATAACGCAGTAATCTCCTTCTTTCTCACCATGTGAAAGGGGAGAAGATGCTGTGTTGATAGGAGAGGCTTATAACACTGTTTAGTTTGCAGATAATGGATTAAGCCATACTGTTGCAGTCTCCAAAAGAAAGCAGACATGAGCAACGCAATTGATTCTCCGTGAATTTCCATGCAACAAGTTGCGTGTACCTGGTTAGGCCATACCAGGCCCAAAACTTAGATCACGCCGATCCCTGGTGTATCTTCACAGACCCAAAACGCCTGATGAAATCGAGTAATTGCCCTCATCCTTTCCTGTACGCCTCCCTCAGAACCATTTAAGCAAACATCCACCGAGAACCTAGACCGTTTATTCCGGGAAGTCCCTAAGACAACAAGTCAATCACTCATCTTATCAATGTAGAGGACGGTCAGAAACTTACTCCATGCTCTGTTGCACTGACCGACGGAGGCGCCGGTTGTACTTTTTCCTGTCATCTGCGCCGGCACCCCAGTACATCTTACTGGCTTCTGGGTTGACAATCCTACGCGGGTCGTAGGCAGGCTCATCGTCTTCAAGGATGGCAAAAATAGCCTCAATATGGGATCGTACATCCTCCCTCTTGGAAGGATTTGGCGTGTAACATGCTGTACCATCTACAGCGATATGATGGTGAAAGATCTTGGTTTCGAATTTGACACGAGGCTGCTCTTCTGGAAAACGGACGCTGAAGTTCATCTTGATCCTGAAAAGGCCTCCGTCAAGGTTGGTCATTGGACGTCCAAAATATGTTACTACCCAGACAAAGGGGTTCTCGCTCTCGAGGAAGACGTCGTGAGGCATATCACTCCTTTTGAAGGCCTCAACAACCTGCTCGAACTGGTGCTGCAGATTGACAGCAACAGTACTCTCTCGTTTCTTGGCCTCTAGACCCTCTTCGGCCCATCTCTGGGGTTCCGCATCGATAGCTGCCTTGACACTGTGAAGACGACGTTCAAGCTCAGGGTAGTTGAACTTGCCATCCATCGAATTGTTACCTGGTGACTCGAACGGCATCCTCGCAAACTGTTGATTAATCTTAGTTTCCGAATTGCCTTTCTGGATTGCCGCCAGGTATGAGTCGAAATACCACAAGAATCGGCGTTTGCAGAGATCCTTGAATGGTTCAAAGGCTATGGCAGCCTCATCAACATCGTCGTCGTCCGTATCGGCCTGTCCTAGTAGGGAATGCTGCTGAGCACCACTGGCGCTGAGCCCAAGATACGCCTCGAGTCGTTGAATGACACTGATGCGCAGCGTCTCGTGACGAATCTAGCAAAAGTTAGGAAATTTGTCCATCCAGCCTAACATCACAACAAACCTTTTGGACGTATTCTCCCTGGGCCTTCTTATCCGATTCCTCGTTTGCGTCCTCGAATCCTGGTTCATTTTCGTATGGGTTGGACGAAAGGAGACTCTGGATGGATAATAAGATGGATTCCAGTCCTTGCGCAGATGACCACTCTTCACCGCGCTCTCCGCGCCATGTGCTGTCAAATGTTAGAGTTGACACTTATGAGCTTTGCACGTATTGAATTACCCCAAGATTGACCTGATGGTATTAGCCTATGGCATTTCACAATGCTGATGGAACTCACAGGCAAACTTTGCCGGTGGAATAGATGTTGGGGTTGAAACGACAGCGTCCGCCGTTTGTGGTGATACAGTGCACACTAGGAGACTTTGAAGGATATTCTATCACTAGGGATGAGTCAAAAGTTTGAGTTGGTTAGGGGGGTCTTCAACCTTTGTGGAACCGAATGGTAAACTGTCATGTTTGGTTAGCCTGCTCTGTACAGTCAGAGCGACTACATGGGTTGCAGTTGTAGACCAACCTCGAAGAATCCAAATTCGTATGGGGTCTCGTGAGGGCCTATGATCAAGGCTTTGACGTTGCGAACATCGATATCGCGACAAGCCACTGCGAGTGCTACAACGAAAGGTCGTGGTGCGGTTAGTTGTATTGTTTAATATACCTATCGGTAAGAAAATGGACATACACAAGTCGCAGTTCTTCTGGATATCGCCGAGCTCCTTGGCATGTCCGTTAGCATCTTGGGCTTAACATGATGAACGAAGGGATAGAGGAGCAAGCGTGTGCGGGGCAACGAACCTTGGAGATGCGGATGATAGACTGGTCCATGGCGCCTCGTATTGCAGTTCAGATAAATGTGTTTAGTATCGGGCGCTGACTGCGAAGCGCGACGCACATGGACAAGTCGAGATCAAGTTGACTTTGGTTTATTGATGATGTGAAGTTCAAGGTTGGAGTTGTCGCAAGGTGAAGGTGGGATGAGCATAGTTTAAGCCGAGCACGGAGGAAAGTGGGGGGAGGCAGCACTCTCAGTCTCACTGTGCATTTTAGTGGAAGGCGGGCCTCATAACTTCACCTGCCCATGAGACTCAAGTCTTACATTAACACGGATTCACGCTCAACGATATTCAAGATAAAGCAGATAACAAAACATCAAACAAATTCACCTGCTATTCAAGAGATAAACGACTAGCTAGGTATAGTAGCGTGTCTTTGATTTTCAAGTACAAATTGTGTTTTGTCAGTTGTGCATGAAAAGCTACCTACCTAATATCTGAAGGTACTTGATATTGCTTCTCAGGCTCTTTACCTCGGTAGGTATTTCACCTAAACTATTAAGACAGATGCCACATTTGCTTGTCAACGTCATGTGTTCTGGCAAACAATGACATTGGTAACACGTTTGCGGTAGTTGGGACACAGCGGGTTGTTAGCCGTCATATTCTAAATAAGCATTATTTTTGTTTCTACATCGATAGACATCTGTTTGTTGGTCCTGGTCTTGTCCCTTTAATCCTCGACTCTGATGTGACAGTCTAGATCATCCATACCAATTATGTTTCATAGTTAAAAGTGTTGAATGGGTATGCCGTGATTCTACTGAGGAGAACATACCATACGTTACTTGTCTATACGATTCAAGTCAGGTATTGTATTGCCAACTCTATCGTTTGCTCTCATACAGGCCATTTCCACGTAAATCCACCTCACCTACCCCAAAGCTCATGAATGTCTGGGCTGTGGGGCCGGCCAATTCATCGCGGGGTCCTCTTGGTGGTTACCGTTAGTAACGCGCTACGCGTCTCCTAGCGCGTAAATTGATTTACCCAAGCTCTCCCCATCAACGCATTTCGGAGATTTTGATACCACAAACCAACGACGCTGAATCATTCTTCAGGCTAGCTCGCCGAACTCAATCGCATACATTGACCTCGTCGAATAAGTCATTATATAGGAATGGCCAGCTTCTTCGACCTCAAGGCCAGAAAGGCTGCGGCTGCTGCCAATGGCAACGCCGACCAGAAACAAGACAAGCCATCCAACGCCCGAACCCAGCCTTGGGTTGAGAAATAGTATGTATCTCCTCAGCCAGGTCTAATCACAAGACTTATCCTTTACAGTCGACCAAAGTCTCTCAGTGATGTTACTGCCCAAGACCACACCGTCGATGTACTCCAAAGGACACTACAGTCCTCCAATGTGCGATTCTTCAACTTCCTCATCGAGTCACTTTAATGCTAACAACTTTTTAGCTCCCTCACATGCTTTTCTATGGACCTCCTGGTACAGGAAAAACTTCGACAGTCCTAGCACTGGCAAAGGAACTTTACGGCCCAGAAATGATCAAATCGAGAGTCCTCGAGCTCAATGCTTCCGACGAGCGTGGCATCTCCATCGTCCGAGAAAAGGTCAAGAATTTTGCCCGAATGCAATTGAACAACCCTACTCCTGGATATAAGGATAAATATCCCTGCCCTCCGTTCAAGATCATTATCCTTGACGAGGCCGACTCTATGACACAAGACGCCCAGAGCGCCCTGCGACGAACCATGGAGACATACAGCAAGATCACTCGATTCTGCCTGATTTGCAACTATGTCACTCGTATTATTGATCCGCTTGCTAGTCGATGCAGCAAATTCCGCTTCAAGAGCCTTGACCAAAGTAATGCTAAGAAGCGATTGGAGGAGATTGCGGAGAAGGAAGGCGTGCCACTCGAAGACGGTGCAGTTGATGCGCTCATCAAGTCCAGTGAGGGTGATCTTCGAAAGGCCATTACCTTTTTGCAAAGTGCCGCTCGCCTTGTAGGCGCCAGCGCTCCCGAAAAGGATGCTGAGGGTGACGAGGCCATGGATGTGGATAAGAAGGCAGTCACAGTCAAGATCATCGAGGACATTGCTGGAGTTATTCCGGATCGTACCATTGACGACCTCGTAAAAGCCATACGACCAAAGAGCTCGGGACCCTCATACCAGAACGTATCCGACGTTATCGAGGAGCTAGTCGCAGATGGCTGGAGCGCAGGACAAGTTGTCAACCAGGTAAGCCTATCACTTCCAACCCAACTTCTATTATTAACGAATCGCAGCTTTACCAAGCTCTAACATATGACGAGACGATCCTCGATGCTCAGAAAAACAAGATCGTTCTGGTATTTTCAGAAATTGACAAGCGGTTAGTGGATGGAGCAGACGAGCACCTATCCATTCTTGATCTCTCGATGAGGATATCCGCCATCATGGCGAAAAAATAAGCACATGCACCGCTTCGTGTGTAGCACATTGAGTCTCAGTAACGAGGAACGGAGTTGTGGTTAGATATGGACTGGCGTTTGAACTGGTTATATAGCACCAGATCGATTCATTGTACTTGACGTTGTATTACTTTAATATTATGCCAAGTCTTCCTGTCCGATTAGTCCTAATTTTCCATGCAGCGAAGACCATGCGTCTTTCTGCTCCGTGTCCTTGCTCTTCTCCGTATGCTTCCTCGCTTTGGTAGGCGATTTGGCACCTGTGTCTAGCCAGACATCGTCCTCTGTGGTATCGGCCTGAGCCTCGTCTTCTTGTGCCGTGTCACCTTGACCTAAGAGAAGGTCGATTTCTTGCAGTACCTGCATGGAGTTCTCCAAAGCAACTTGACCACCCTCAACTTGCTCTGCCACATTTTCAAGCGTAGCAATCTTGGCTGCATCTGCTGCAAGGACCCAAGACTGAATTTTACCAGTAAATCCTGCCCGTTCGGTTGATGTAAGAAATTCTCCCAAACCAGATCTCCTGCGAGATGTTCGTGCCACAGAGTGAGCGGGGAGTAGCTGGCTTTCTTCTTCGAGGCGACCTAACGACTGGCAATTTTCCTTGATTTCCTTGCCGATAGTCGCATTTATATGTGCCTTCTGTGTTATCATGGACTTCTGCTTCTTTGATAGCGTGAGAAGGGTCTCAAGGTATGGTGTGAGGA
Source organism: Fusarium abutilonis (assembly GCA_021655885.1). NCBI lineage: Eukaryota > Fungi > Ascomycota > Sordariomycetes > Hypocreales > Nectriaceae > Fusarium > Fusarium abutilonis. The sequence continues at coordinate 19,583 of JAJJWN010000389.1, forward strand.
GATAGGTGCTTGATTGGGGCTCTGGGTCCTCAACGTGTTGCTTGTTGGTAGAGGGCGCTAAAACAGGAGCTGGAGATGACTCAACCCGTTCGGCAACAGTAGAGAGAAGTGATCGTCTGGTTGCAAGATACTTGGCGTACTTGTCTTTTATGGCGTTGAGTTGACTGATTATTGTGGCTTGGTCTGCAGTTGATCGACCATTGCTCCTGGAGCCACCCTCACCCTCATTGTCCCCATCTTCATCCCCTGATGCTTTGCTCAACTCGGATTCAATCCAATTGATAAGCTCATTGCGGGTCGTGTTCAGAGCATGTAGTCTAACCCCATTGCTGATTACATCCGGTATGCCCTGGGCGTTGGATCTTGTTTCACGGAGCAACTGTTCCTCTCGTCGCAGGAGCAGTTTTGCCCTCAAAACCGTCTTCTCAAGCTGGGCAACCTGCTCCGACAAATCCGTCTTTTTAATACTCTGTTGTGCGACGAGACTGTTGACCACCTCTTTTGGTACTTTGGGTAGACTAGCGGCTTCGTGAAAAACGTCTTCAGGATCTATGAATTCGGGGGCAGCGGCTGGTTTTTGCATGAGAGAATCGAGGTGACTCTGAACAGCGGCGAGGCGCTTTTGTTTGGCCTGGAGTTTTAGAAGTGCGACTTGTTCTTCTAACAGCTCGTTACCCGATGCAGGCGCTTGTTGTTGGGCTGAGAATGATGAGGCAAGATTAGACTGGGCAATTTTGCCATATTTTCGACGCGCATCAACATTTGCTTTGAGAGCTTCAACATAGTCTCTGTATATTCCTTTTGAGCTGGAATCCAAAGTCACATCGTGAGCTGTATCTGCCAGAGACACTGGTTGCTTGATTGGGCCGTCATGAGAGCATGATCCGAGGTGAAGAGCTAAGACACGCCGAATGTAGTTGACTTGCTCGCGTGGCTTTATGAAAGGATTGAGAGTGTTTTGGAATGTCTCAATTGTTTCAGAAGAATTTGTCATTTTGCTTCATTTGTCGGTGAACTATTCTCCGTTGCACTGGTGTAAAGTCAATAGTGCAGGGTTGCTTAGGGGGTTCGATAGCTGAGTTAGGATTGTGGCTAGTGTAAGTCTCGATCTACTATGTCCAGATACTACTGTATGTGTATTGAATAAGCACTTTTGAATTTTAAGACATTAAAAAGATAGGACCAGAAGCCGCGAGAATTATATATAGTCCCACTAGGAACTGACATGTTCTGCCTTGACTCTCTTACCTAGATAGAGAGCACCAGGGGAGCCTGAGGTTGAGCTGTCGCCACACATAAAGTCAAGCCACAAACGCGGTCATGCTACAGTAGGTGCCTCTAACCTAAACCGGACCTAGCGTCATTGCCTTGTAGGTTGGGATATGAAATTTACGATCGCGACTTGACCTCTCTCAAACTTGGTGACGACTGCAAACCTCTTCAACGGCTACGCATCAATCGCAGAACCTGATTCATCTATACAGCGGCTACATATTTTTCAAGGTCGTATTGGTGCCAAACTCATGGTAATTTATCAGTCTAGCGCCCCAGGCTTGTGTCGAGAACATCGACGTTCTCCAACAATAACGTACCTTCATAATCAGTCACCATGTCCGAAGCCAATCGAGATGTGTCGCAGTACAAGTACTCGGCTATGTCGAACCTGGTTCTCCAGGCCGATCGTCGATTCGTCACGAGACGAACTGACGAGGCCACTGGTGATCCAGAGTCGCTCGCCGGGCGTTTGAGCATTCGAGACATGGGCGCCCGAGTCGCGCGCGACGACGCGCCGAAGACGAAGAAACAGCCCGGTCTTCCACAAATCGAGCGAGGAAGCCTACGAGAAGGCGAGGATATCCTAGCACGAGAACAGCGCAGACGAAAGGCGGAGGCACCTCAGTCGACCGGTGTTCTTGGCGCCAACGATCTCTTGGTAGAAGGCATCACATATCGTCCACGAACAGCAGCGACACGTGCGACATTCGAACTCATCATCACTATAGTAGCGAATAATCTTGGCGACGTGCCCCATGAGGTCGTGCGCAGCGCGGCGGATGCCGTTTTGGAGTATTTGAAGGACGACGACTTGAAGGACCTGGACAAGAAGAGGGAAATCGACGATATCTTGGGCGTGACATTAAACCCCAAGCAATTTAATGAACTAGTGAATCTTGGCAAGAAGATTACGGACTACGATGCCCAAGACGACGATGAGGATGTTGCTATGGGAGGCGCCGATGGTGACGATGCTGAAATTGATGACCGTCAGGGCGTCGCAGTTGCTTTCGATGAGGACGACGAAGATGAAGAGGGCGGAATCGTCAACGAGGTTCGAGATGAGTCTTCCGAGGAGGAAGAGGAGGAAGAGAAGGATGAGAGTGCTGAGGGTAAAGAAGAAGACGTTGTCGCTGATGTAGGGGATGAGATGATCCTTGACTCGGCGCCATCAGGAGGAAAGCAAGCAGAAAAGGAAAAGCACAGCGTACCAGCACGCGAAATCGACGCGTTCTGGTTGCAGCGCCAGATCGGTGCCCTATACCCCGACGCTCACGAGCAAACCGACAAGACAAAAGAGGCACTTCGGATTCTGTCAGGAGAATCTGATGAACCTGACGGCGAGGAAAAGTCCCTACGCGAGATTGAGAACGACCTTATGGAACTATTCGACTTTGAGCACCATGAGCTGGTTCAGAAGTTAGTTGAAAACAGGGAAAAGGTCTTCTGGCTCACAAAGTTAGCGCGAGCAGAGACCCCAGAGCAACGCGCCGATGTCGAACGAGAAATGGGCTCGGAAGGTCTGCAATGGATTATCAACGAACTCAAGGGCAAGGATGCTACAGAAGGCAAGAAGGGCAAAATGGACATCAAGATGGACATTGATGTTCCAGCTTCCTTCACTGCTGAAGCACCAAAGACTGAACGTGCCGAGGGGCAACTTGTTGGTGGACTCCAGCCCCGAAAACTTATCAACCTCGACAACTTGGTATTCGATCAAGGAAACCATCTTATGACAAACCCCAAGGTCCGACTACCAGAAGGGTCAACAAAGAGGACATTCAAGGGCTACGAGGAAATCCATATCCCTACCCCCAAGAAGCGTAACGAGCCTGGCGATGTTTTGATTCCTATCTCGGACATGCCTGAGTGGGCGCGAAACCCTTTCAGTAAGAACCAGTCACTGAACAAGATTCAGTCAAGGTGTTATCCTTCGGCGTTCGATGATGACGGCAATATGCTTGTGTGTGCTCCAACGGGTAGTGGAAAAACCAACGTTGGTATGCTCGCCATTCTCCGAGAGATCGGAAAGCACCGGAACCCGGAAACTGGCGACATCGATCTGGATGCTTTCAAGATCGTCTGTATCGCACCCCTCAAGGCGCTTGTCCAAGAGCAGGTTGGCAATCTTGGAAACAGACTTGAACCATATGGTATCCGAGTTGCGGAGTTGACCGGCGATCGTCAACTCAACAAGCAGCAAATTGCCGAGACACAGATCATCGTCACCACACCCGAGAAGTGGGATGTCATTACCAGAAAGTCCAACGACTTGACCTATACCAACTTAGTACGCCTAATCATTATCGACGAAATCCATCTGCTACACGACGATCGTGGTCCAGTCCTGGAGAGTATTGTCAGTCGAACGATCCGCAAGACGGAGCAGACTGGCGAGCCAGTCCGTATCATTGGTCTATCTGCCACTCTTCCCAACTATAAAGATGTTGCGAGCTTCTTGCGAGTGGACACGAAGAAGAGCCTCTTCCATTTTGATGGCTCTTACAGACCTTGTCCTCTACGACAGGAGTTTGTCGGTGTTACAGATCGCAAAGCCATCAAGCAACTTAAGACCATGAACGACGTGTGCTACAATAAAGTTATCGAGCATGTAGGCACTAACCGTAACCAGATGCTCATCTTCGTTCACTCTCGAAAGGAGACTGCCAAGACTGCCCGTTACATCCGAGACAAGGCTCTCGAGTCGGACACAATCAACCAGATTCTTCGCCACGATGCTGGTAGTCGAGAGGTCCTCAATGAAGCCTCTTCCCAAGCAACAGATACGGACCTCAAAGACATTCTGCCCTACGGTTTCGGTATTCACCATGCTGGTATGAGCAGAGTCGACAGGACAGACGTTGAAGATCTTTTTGCTCGCGGTGCCATCCAGGTGTTAGTGTGTACTGCGACATTGGCTTGGGGTGTGAACTTGCCTGCCCACACTGTTGTTATCAAGGGAACCCAGGTTTACTCCCCCGAGAAGGGTAGCTGGGTTGAGCTTAGCCCGCAAGATGTCCTACAGATGCTTGGACGTGCAGGCCGACCTCAGTACGATACTTACGGAGAAGGTATCATCATCACAACACAGAGTGAGATGCAGTACTATCTCTCGCTTCTGAACCAGCAGCTTCCTATTGAGAGTCAGTTTGTGAGTAAGCTGGTGGACAACTTGAACGCAGAAATTGTGCTCGGTAATGTCAGAACCCGTGATGAGGGTGTCGAGTGGCTGGGCTACACATATCTTTTTGTCAGAATGCTCCGCTCTCCTGGTCTCTACCAGGTAGGTGCCGAGTATGAGGATGATGAAGCGCTCGAGCAGAAGCGAGTCGACTTAATTCACTCCGCCGCTATGGTTCTGCGCAAGTCAAATCTCATCAAGTACGACGAGAAGACCGGAAAGCTCCAGTCTACTGAGCTCGGTCGTATCGCATCCCATTACTACATCACCTTTGGATCCATGGAGACCTATAACAACCTCATCCAGCCCTCTATCACAACCATTGAGCTCTTCCGCGTCTTTGCTCTTAGCGCCGAGTTTAAGTATATTCCCGTCCGACAAGATGAGAAGCTGGAATTGGCGAAGCTGTTGGGTCGAGTTCCAATTCCTGTCAAAGAGAGCATTGAGGAACCCCATGCCAAGATCAACGTGCTTTTGCAAGCGTACATTTCGCGCCTCAAGCTCGATGGGTTGGCCCTGATGGCCGACATGGTATACGTAACACAATCTGCTGGCCGTATATTACGTGCTATCTTTGAGATTGCGTTGAAGAAGGGTTGGGCATCTGTAGCCAAGACCGCGCTGGATCTCTGCAAGATGGCTGAGAAGCGTATGTGGCCAACCATGTCCCCTCTACGCCAATTCCCCTCATGTTCTAGAGATATTGTGCAAAAGGCTGAGAGGATCGACGTGTCTTGGAGCAGCTACTTTGACCTGGATCCTCCTCGTATGGGTGAGCTCCTTGGCATGCCTCGAGCTGGCCGAACAGTCTGCGGGTTAGTGGTCAAGTTTCCTCGCGTCGAAGTCCAGGCCCAAGTCCAGCCAATGACCAGATCTATGTTGCGTGTTGAGCTCAGCATCACACCGAACTTTGAATGGGATGATTCAGTGCATGGTGCTGCCGAGAGCTTCTGGATCCTTGTCGAAGATTGCGATGGGGAGGATATCCTTTTCCATGACACCTTCTTACTGCGTAAGGAGTATGCTCTATCAGAAACGAACGAGCATATTGTCGACTTTACTGTTCCCATTACAGATCCCATGCCTCCCAACTACTTCGTTTCGGTTGTATCTGATCGATGGATGCATGCCGAGACCAGACTTCCTGTTCCCTTCCACAAGTTAATCCTACCTGAGAAGTTTCCTCCTCATACCGAACTTCTTGAGCTCCAACCTCTCCCTGTTTCTGCTCTCAAGGTAACGAGCTACGTTGACCTTTATCCTTCCTGGAAGCAGTTCAACAGAATTCAGACCCAAACCTTCAACTCTCTGTACAAGACGGATCAGAACGTCTTTATCGGCGCTCCCACGGGTAGCGGCAAGACTGTGTGTGCCGAATTTGCTCTTCTGAGACACTGGACGAAGGGAGACGTTGGTCGAGCTGTGTATATTGCTCCTTTCCAAGAGCTTGTTGATAGTCGTCTCCAGGACTGGCAGAAGAGGCTTAGCCATCTCAATGGTGGAAAGGAGATCGTAAAGCTCACTGGTGAAACAGCAACCGATCTCAAGCTTTTGGAGAAGGGAGACCTGATTCTGGCAACGCCTACCCAATGGGATGTCTTGTCACGACAATGGAAACGGCGCAAGAACGTTCAAACAGTTGAGCTTTTCATTGCTGATGAGATCCACCTTCTTGGAGGCTCCCAGGGTTATGTTTACGAGACAATTGTCTCTCGTATGCACTACATCCGTACACAGACCGAGTTGCCCATGCGAGTTGTCGCTTTGGGTGTCTCGCTGGCGAATGCTAGGGATATTGGTGAATGGATCGATGCCAAGAAGCATGATATCTACAACTTCAGCCCTCATGTCCGGCCGGTACCTCTGGAGCTGCACCTCCAGTCATTTACCAACACTCACTTTCCATCCCTCATGCTGGCAATGGCCAAACCCACATATCTGGCCATTACACAAATGTCCCCTGACAAACCCGCCATGGTCTTCGTGCCCAGCCGCAAACAGACTCGAGCAACTGCTCGAGACCTTCTAGCGGCCGCTTTCGCTGACGATGACGAGGATCGCTTCCTCCATGCGGAGGTCGAGCAAATGAAACCTTTGCTCGAACGTATTAATGAGGAGGCGCTCGCCGAGGCGCTATCTCATGGTGTTGGCTACTATCACGAGGCTCTCGGCCAGAGTGACAGGCGAATTGTCAAGCATCTTTATGACAATGGAGCTATTCAGGTGCTCGTTGCTTCTCGAGATGTCTGTTGGGAATTGAACAGCACTGCTCATCTCGTCATTGTTATGGGAACTCAGTACTTTGAGGGTCGTGAGCATCGGTATGTCGACTATCCTCTTAGCGAGGTACTGCACATGTTTGGAAAAGCTCTTCGGCCATCCAAGGACGGCCGTAGCCGTGGTGTCCTCATGTTGCCACAAGTGAAGCGCGAGTACTACAAGAAGTTCCTTAACGAGGCTCTTCCAGTGGAATCTCACCTACACAACTACTTGCATGATGTTTTCGTGACGGAGATTAGTACCAAGATGATCGAGTCGGGCGATGATGCAATTAACTGGACCACCTTCACCTACTTCTACCGACGACTGCTGGCCAACCCAAGTTACTACAGCTTGACCAGCACCACCCACGAGGGTCTCAGCAACTACATGTCTGACTTGGTAGAGACGACTCTGCGTGAGCTCAGTGAATCGAAGGTCATTGACTTCGATGAGGAGGATGGATCTGTTGCGCCTCAAAACGCTGCCATGATCGCTGCTTATTACAACATCTCCTACATCACCATGCAGACGTTCTTGCTCTCGCTGAGTGTTCGTACGAAGCTCAAGGGTATCATGGAGATTGTCACTTCAGCAACCGAATTCGAGTCAATCCAGATCCGACGTCACGAGGATGGTCTGTTGCGACGCATCTACGACCGAGTTCCTGTCAAGATGTCTGAAGCAGTTTACGATTCGCCCCACTTTAAGGCCTTCGTTCTGCTCCAGGCTCACTTCTCTCGCATGCAGTTGCCAATTGATCTAGCCAAGGATCAGGAGGTGCTGCTATCCAAGGTTCTGAGCCTCCTCAGCGCTATGGTCGATATCCTATCTTCTGATGGCCACCTCAACGCTATGAGTGCTATGGAAATGTCGCAAATGATTGTTCAAGGAATGTGGGATCGGGACAGCCCTCTCAAGCAGATTCCGCACTTCACACCGGAGGTTGTCAAGGTTGCCAACGAATTTGGGTACGTAAAGAGTTTTGATGTGGAAATTGATATGCCAGCTGATAATCTACGCAGAATCAAGGATATCTTTGATTTCATGGAGGCCATGAATCCGGATGAAAATGCCGATTATAACAACTTCATCAAGCGGCTGGGTCTATCCCAGAACCAGTTGGCACAGGCGGCTAACTTCACAAACGACAAGTACCCCGACTTGGAACTTGAGCACGAGGTCTTGGATGAGGACGAGATTAGGGCTGGTGAACCAGCTTACCTGAGCATCAAGATTGCTCGCAACATGGAGGAGGACGAAGGCGACCATGACTCTACTGTGCATGCACCATTCTATCCCACAAAGAAGATGGAGAACTGGTGGCTGGTTGTCGGTGATGAGAAGACCAAGAGCCTCTTGGCCATCAAGCGAGTGACCATCGGACGGGAACTCAACGTTCGCCTCGAATACACTGTGCCGTCACCAGGTGAGCATGATCTGAAGCTGTTCCTAATGAGTGATAGCTATGTTGGAGTCGACCAAGAGCGAGAATTCTCGGTGACGGCGGCCGAAGGGATGGATGTGGACGACGATGAAGATGACGAGGATGAGGAGTAAAAGCTCAGAAGTTTGCTCCAATTGCCCCCGGCTACTAAGAATGGCTGTGTACACTACTACAGACTGCGAATGCGAATTTAGGGTTATAATTTTCGAATCTATCAACTGTCACGATGACCTGGAATATTACATGTGACCGAGATGTGCTGTTTGAGACGAGTTTTCCGGATACAAGCCGAGTTGTGTGGAGGCCTAATGGTGCAACACGAGTTAGAGGCGCGAGGGTGAGCTGTTGACTACGAGGTAGGCCAGACGCGCCAGTCGCAGCCGGAGAAGCGACGTGACTTGCAGGGAAACAAGAGTGAAGATGATGAGAAGCGAGACCACGGACGCGTCCCACCGTCAGTCTCGTATACCAAGGCGTCGAATCAGCGTCGACTACGCGCCGGGTTTTGATGTCGTGTGTGAGCCTGGGTGGTTGCTGATGACGCCGCCCGATGCAAGAGCGGGCATTATACACGTCACGTGATCCTCCTCTGGTGACGTTTGAAGTGTTTCCCTTGCTAGCCAAGCCATCAACTCGCACCAGCATTTTTTCTTTCGTCACCCCAACATCTCAGCACAACTCGACGAGGCGCTTCCCATCTTCAATTGCGCTTCTTAGCCAACACTCAATCACCATCGCGCTACGAACATTGCGCTCCATTGACGCGCGCAATACAACACCAGCTACGCGTTCGCCCATCTTTTTTGAGCCGGGAAGCTACTTCTGGCTGCTGTAACTAGTGATCAGCAAAGAAAGATATTCACTTTTATCGCCATGGCCGATCAAGTGAACGAGAAGCCTGAGGTTGAAGCTCCTGCTGCTAACGCGCAGGAGGTTTCTGCCACTGAGGAGAAGCCCACGGGCCCTGCGTCAACTGAAGACGGCGCCGCAAAGGTTGAAGGCGAGGGAGCTAAGGAGGACACCAAGACCATCGAGGGTAAGTCTTTCGCGGTGTCTTAGGCATCTATTGCGCACTTGATTGCATCGCTCCTGAAACTGCGCCCTGTTTTCTCGCGTGCCCTGTGCCCCGGGCGCGTCCTTCCCTTTGTCAGACCCGTGCTGACCCTATCGCGCATTCAGAGACCAAGGCATCCGAAAACCCTGCCGAAGATATGAACGCGACAGACGAAGCGAAGGAGGACGTGAAGCCTGCTGACGAGTCAGCCGACGTCGAAATGAAGGACGCGACAGACGCCCCGGCTGCCGAGGAGACCAAGGCCGAGAGCTCCGTCCCATCTGCCGATGGTGAGACAGCGACTGAAAACGCTGCCACAGAAACTCCCTCAGCAAAGGGCAAAAATAATAACCGACGCAAGTCGACCGGCACTGCCAACCGCAAGAGCCTGAGCAAGAAAGCCTCCAAGACGCGTCTTACGCACTTGGACGCCAAGCCTGGTGACCACTTCTTGGTCAAGCTCAAGGGCTTTCCCGCGTGGCCCGCCATTATCTGCGATGAATCAATGCTGCCCCAAGCGCTGGTCGATAGCCGTCCTGTAGCTGCGGCGCGACCTGATGGCACATACACAGAGGCCTATGCTGATGGTGGCAAACGTGTCAACGACAGGAGCTTCCCTGTCATGTACCTGCACACAAACGAATTGTAAGCTGACATCCATTTTGCCGCGCAGATCGTTGCTAATTAATTACAGTGGCTGGGTGCCAAACACTTCCCTCACAGAGCTCACCCCTGAGAAGGCTTCAGATACAATCACTGAGAAGATGCGCAAGGATCTCAAGGAGGCGTTCCTCCTTGCCGTCGAGCACAATCCCATCGACCACTACAAAGAAGTTCTCAAGCAATTCCAAGATGACCTGATTGCTAAGCAACAAGCTGCCGCAACCCCCAAAAAGTCCAAGAAGGGCAAGGCGAAGGCTGCTGATGAGGACGTGGATATGGAGGATGTTGATGATGCCACTGCGGATAAGTCCAAGTCCAAGAAGCGCAAGGCTGAGGATGATGCAAGCGTAAGCATTTTTGTCAATCCAGCTGACTGCTATCAAGTTACTGACCAGGTCGAAACTCAGACACCGCAAAGGTCCGATTCTGTCAAGAAGCCTAAAATAAAGTTGAACACTTCGACCCCCAAAGCTGCCAACGGCACTCCCAAAGCCAAGGATGAATCTGCAACCAAGGCCAAGGTCAAGGTCAAGAAGTCTTCAGAAAAGAAGGCTGACGCACCCAAGGAGGCCAAGATTACTCCTGAGCAACGCCGACAACGCAAGGAGGTAAGATTCCGCTTCAGCCTGTCACAATATGGCTTGTCTCTAACTCGGTAACAGAAAGAGGTTCTCTATCTCCGCCACAAGCTCCAACGCGGACTCCTTACCAGAGATCAACAGCCCCAGGAATCAGAGATGAAACAGATGTCCGAATTCGTTACTATGCTTGAGAACTTGAAGGACCTCGAGGTTTCCATCATCCGCACGACCAAGATCAACAAAGTCCTCAAGGCAATCCTAAAGCTGCAGTCAATTCCTCGCGAGGACGAGTTCCACTTCAAGGATCGCTCTCAAGTTCTTCTGGACAAGTGGAATAAGCTGATGGTTGATGAAACCGCTGCTCCTGCTCCAGATGCTACCAATGGCGTTAACGGAAAGTCGGAGGCCAAGCTTGAGGAGAAGAAGGACGATAGGGGAAAGGAAGATACTGAGGAGCTCAAGGCTGAAGAAACCGAGAAGCCCAAGGACGTGGTCGAGGAAACACCAGAGGCACCGGCCTCGGAAGAAAAGAATGATGATGTGAGTTTCAACGATAACGTTTAACATGGTGTATTCCGGCTAATCGAAAGCAAGACTGTCCCTCCCGAGCCTGTTGAAGCTGCGGCCTAAACTAATATGATCTGATTCGGCTCGTGGTGTTTTAGAACAAATTCTTTAATGGCGTCAGGGTTATGGCCACCAGTTCTGATCTTTTCCGTTTCTTATTTCTTATCATCTCTTCAGCTGTGGCAAAAGTGGCTTCGCTGCGTCTTTTCGGTATCTGTATGAGTATCTGCCAAAACTGGCGGCAGAAGGGCGGCACGACTCGCTGGAGTCGTAATGAGATCAACAGGGTTGTGGGCGGCAAGAACATCTTTTTTGGTTGCACAAGGGACAATATCCATGATACTGGACAAAGGAGACTCGCTCAACGTGGGCTGCTTTGAACCAGAATGGCCAGGGGGAGATTGACTCGAGGAGAAGACACATGGATGGTATGGAAAGCATGGGAAGGTTGTGATTCTCAACAATGAGACGTGGTCACATTTGAGAGGAGGCGTATGGAATCAAGGTTTTGGCGAGCAATAGCATACAAGTGATCAATGGGACAAACAATTAGATGTGCCTTGTGAGAACAATCGTTTCTGAAGCTTTTAAACTGCTTGGTTGTAATGTCTTGAATAGTGACAGTGGTGTTTCTGGCGCTGTCGCTGAGGTACAGTGCGTAGCACAGTGCATGCAATCGCGTCTACCGTCTCAAAACGCGCGTTGACCCTTTCCACGGCAATCCAAGCTTCAGGAGCTTCATCTTAATACTTGACAACTCATCAAGTCTTCACCATGACACGAGAAGCTATGAAGGAAGACAACTACAATCAAGAAGATCATCAGGTAACACATGACTCGATTCTCAAGGTTGTTAAGCTGTTTCCGCTAACGCAGTCAACAGGTCGCCTATATCTTTGACTCTTTAGACGACGGGTCACGCCAAAAACCTGCCAAGCGCAGAAGAGTATCAAAACAGGCCCAGAATACTGAAAATTCTGTTCAGGACTCGTCATATTTCGTACCGCTACTTAATGGGGCTGAACCCCCTGAGTTTGTGCACCTGAGGGAGACCCTCTTTCAGGAGAGCTGGGCCAAGGTTGATGAGCGCATTGAGGTGAGTGAACGAGACGCATTCGCGCAAGCTATTACTTATTCAAATCAGGGGATTCTCAAAACTTCTAATTTGGAAACTCTACAAGAAGTAAGCGACTTCGTCAAAGATACAGAGGCAGATTGGTAAGAGCCCAAACCTCCTCATATAAACGCAGCCCCTAACTCTCATACAGTGGGGATAGAATCCCTTCGGCCTTCATCATCACCGGACCCAATATCGCCTCACAGGATCTTCTCTTTCAGCAACTATCAGAGACACTTCAGCAAACAACATCAAGCAAATTTGTTGGCTTGCGGTCGTCAGAGGCCTCGACGCTCAAGGCGACCCTAAAGAAGATTATTCGGGATGTCACAGCCAAGGCTTCCGACGAAGAGGACGATGATCTCCAAGTGGGAGATGGTCGAGAGGGCCGGCGATACCTTGACTATGATCTCGAGGCATTGCATGCTTTCATCAAGCCTCAAAGCTGTGAGCATGTCTTTGTTGCATTCCAAGACAGTGAAGGTTTTGACAGTAGCCTGCTTTCTGACCTGATTGTTCTCTTCAATTCCTGGCGCCCCCGTACCCCCTTCACCCTGCTCTTTGGTATCGCCACATCAGTCGAGCTTCTCCAGGCCAGGTTGCTTAAAGCCGCATGCCAACAGATTTATGGAGCGCAATTCGATGTGATCCAGGCATCGGCAATTCTCGAGACTATTTTCAAGGCAGCTGTGGCGGCGGCAGATGCCCCAGTGCTACTAGGATCATCCCTCCTCCGTAGCATGCTTGATCGTCAACACGATCAGGTCTCAGGAATCCAGACGTTCATCATGTCACTAAAGGTACGTTTTATATAAACGAAGCATTAACGGGTATTTGCTAACGCTCAACAGTACTCTTATATGTGCCATCTCTACGCCAACCCTCTCAGTGTTCTCGAACATGCTTCCAAGTTACAACCTGAGCATATTGAAGCTATTCGGCATGTTAGCTCGTTTAGAGAAAATGTTGAAGAGGCGGTGAAATCTGGCGTTTTGGATAACGTGCAATATGCTAAAGAGTTGCTTGAAGATGACGAATTTCTTATCTCTCAAGTACAAACTAGTCTCAGTCACCGCCGTGAGTTCATTGAGGAGTTCTTGCGCGCTCTTCTTGTGGTCAGGGAGGCCGAAGCTCAAGATTTTGAATTCTCGAGAGCATATATCGAAGCCATGGACGAGGGCATTTCGGTGACCGAGCATTCACAAACAGTCGAGTCTATAAGACGTATGGGTGTTAACGAGCTATTGGCTATGTTGCGCAGGGTGATTTCAATCTTGCAGGATGGAGAAGACGATCTGCGTCTCGGCCCAGCAACAAAGCAAGTTGATGTCGAGTTTCGAGATGCCTTGACAAGACATCTCGTCAATTTGGAAGAACTGCACTTGAAAGCTCGTGAGCAAGGCGTCACGCTACGAACCAAGTACAGTGGCCAAAACAAAGTGATGCGTACTACTGTCATTGCACAAAGGGTTCAACTGAGTCATGATTCTGCTGCACTTACAGACGAGGACAAGCAACTCACACATACTGTTGACGATATCACTGCGTTGTTCATCGCGCACATCCAGGTCCCCAAACCTAGCTCCCTTCTCTTGTCGGAAACCTGGTTATACGACTCTCGAGCTCCGTCGCGAGATGTGTTTGTACCTCGGCCGCGGGCTGTGTTGGAACGAAGTCTCGCGAAACCACACGACTACCTTTCATGCTCATGCTGCAAGCCAGGCGATGAAGGCACTCCAGCCACATTCCCGGCTACCGCACTCTTGTACCGCCTGTACACAGAGACGGGCAGTCTTATCAATGTAGCAGATCTATGGACTGCATTTTCTGCACTGGTGGACGATGAGGAAGCAGATGAACGCAAGTCGCTCGTCTTGTTCTATCGTGCACTGGCTGAGTTGAGGGCTTTGGGGTTTGTCAAAGCAAGTAAGAAGAAAGCGGATCACATTGCCAAGCTGAAGTGGCTCTAAACTTGGCTGCACTGGCCGACAAAGCTTTGAAAGAGAGACATTTCGAGACACCCTGAACACGGCAACCGCAAAAGGTGGTCCTTTGTATTTGAAAGAGACCGATATATGTCGGAGAATAGGTTCTCCAGCTGAGGTTGAACTGAAGTCGAGCCAAGGGCCACGAACCAGGTGAGGACGGAACAAGAAAAAGAAGGAAAAAAGTGTCATCAGTGTGAGACACCGGACGGGTGGAGGTGGAGGGTTGCAAAGGAATACCATACAGCCAACACAGCAGAATCCAAAACATGCAGCTCAAGATAAGTTTTAGACACCGGGAGCGGAGCGGGCTGCTGAGGACAAAGCATCATGTGAAGGAATATCGGGTCAATCAGAAGAGAACAAAAGGATGAAACAAAACAGGTTGAATTCGATTAATGGCGGTAACTTGTTTTGAGCCCATTGTCTCGCGGAGGAATCGCTTTGAGTCATGACCACCGTCACATTCCACGCCAGCGCCAATGGGCCAACCCGATTGCGTTTTGTCGTCACTGTTAGTCTCTTTGCAGGCTATGTTGTATGGCTCTAGCTCTGGTGTGGACGTCTGTGTGAGACAAGGACCAGAGCCGTAGCCAGAGCCAAGCAAAATCAAACCCTGGCCGGCTCCGTTTAAAGAGTTTCTTCGTTGGCAGGAAGCTTTTCTACTTTCTGGAAAGGGTGACAGACCTCAAAGCGGTCTCTCTCCAAACCTCAGCTTGTCAAGGTGGTGGTCAAAGGCCGCTTTGCCCAGAACAGCAGAGCCTTGTTCCAAATAACGAACGGCTTCGGCCACAAAGACGTTCGACTGGCTGTTCGCGATCCGAGCTTCTCGTGTTATTTAATACAAGAGGGCGGGGGTTCTCCCATAGTCGTTTGGACATGTCATGGTCTGTTTCAACCTGAGATAGCATTACTACTCCTGTGAACCCAAGTCAACGATAAAAGGATATCAACCTCTGCACAAAATTTCGAGCTAGAAGGAACCGGCTACAAGCTCAAAGAGGTGTCTTGCTGTCATTCACTGCTGCTCTGCGGAGAAGACCGCTGTCAATAACAACCCCACCAACGCCAATCCACCATCACATCACTTTTGAGAGCTATACCTATTCAGCAGCGTCTAGCTTTTGCGCTCGAGAGACTGGTGCTCCTGGCCTACAAAAGCTCGAGGCTATACTGCCCCAGAGTTGATCTGCTTTAGAGATAGAACGATCGACCACTAGTTGCTCCATCACAAACCTCTTACACAGTAGCCGCCATAATGATGCGAGGTGAGATCCCTTCGAGGCACCGTCAGGCTTTTGGTCAGCGACGACTTGCAAAGAACCCAAACCTGCAACGCAAACTCGAGCAGATGGCGCTCCCTCTAGCACCTCTCGTGCAACTCACCACAGGCGCTGTTCACCCATGCTTTCCCACCACCGTCCTCAGCTTCTGGCTTCTCACAGACGAGCAGCTTGAGTCGCTGGCGCACTTTTACCATCAGAGGACACCAAACCCGTGGGCCAACCAATATCCTTGCCCGATCACCTGGAGGTCGGATCTGCCTCTCGAGGAGAAGCGGCGCAAGATGGGCAAGTTCATCGGTCTCCGGGGCTGTGAATCACCCATCCTATTTAAGTCGGAAGAGGAGATACTGGCAGAGGCTCGCAAGGCGAGACTCGCGGCCGAGGAGGACATGTGGAGGCGAAAGCACTTTTCCTGATTGTATTGCATTGTCTTAACGGCCTTTGAACGGCATTACTAATGTTAATCGAGATGGACAGACGGTCTAGTTTGTTTGCTTGCTTGCTTGCTTGTTTGCTTTGGTGTTTCTGGATTCAGGAGTTTTGCATATGTTGTCTTCGCTTGCATTTTAAGACAGGGTTCAAGGAGGATCGCATTGCTAGACATGGCGAGCTAGTACAGCGCGCATCATTGCATTTTCATAGGAGTACTGAGGTTGAAAGAGGACCATATATCAATAGAGAATAAGCCCATGCTGCTATTTTAATCGAACTAAAAACCTCAACGCCGATGGATATTGGTATCCCCCCAAGCTTCCCGATGGCATGCACCGAAAAAAGTAAGTGACAACGAATACTGTACAAACCGAGACCAAAGACGCAGGATATGTAAAAGACGCCCTCGTTCTCCGCGCGACACGTCACATGGAGAATTTATGTCTATTTTTTGCCGCCCTTCTTACCCTTGCCAGGAGAATTAACCACAACGGCATCCTCCTCACTAGCTGTCTTGGCAGAGGCGCTCTGCTCAGAGCCGTCAAGCTCCTTCATGAATTCTGACTGGATCTGTCCGCGACGCTTCTCCCACCACTCCTTTTCAGAGTCAGCCTGGGAGAGGATCTCTTCAATCGAGCTGCGCATAGTAGCGTTGGCGGTCATTTCGTGGGCGGACTGGAAGATGGACTGGCCCCAGTTTGGCGCCAGGGCGTTGGCCTGTAGTGTCAAGTCAGCGGATGAGTTCGTATATTCCCATCGCGAAGAGCACCGTACCTCTGTGACGACGTCTCTCAGCTCCTCCTCCATCTCCTTCTCAGCACGCTGAAATCGTTGCCATAGGTCATCGCCCACACTGCCTCGTTGCAGCAGGGAGCCGCATGCTTGCTTAGCAGACTTGATCTGGATCAGACGGCGGATATCCTCGACGGCGCGGCGCATAAGAGCGGCGCGGAGAACGCTATCAGGGATCTTGGGCCCCTTTTCGGCGCCGTCCTCGGGGGTGAGGTGCAGCAGGGACAGGTAGACGTTGCGCTGGAGATGAGGGCCGAACCACGGGGCAAGATTGGCACTCTCGGCTATACGAGAACTATGTCAGTATGTTTTCTCAATATGTTTCCCTCTCGAGTTTCTTATTAATCGTACCGGCTTGTCGTTTACGGTAAATTGTCGAGAATGTCATGAGTGCGCTACCGAGGACGAGGACATAGGCAAAGGGGAGGGCAAGGCCCTTCCAATCAATATCGAACATGATGAATAGAGATTAAAAAAAGGAATCACTAGAAAGTCTTCGCGTCAAAGTGAAAGAGTGTCAAGAATGAATTTCAACCGGCCGTGGATCGTGACGTTGTTGTACGAGTCTAAAGACAAACATTAAATCGACACGAATACAGATAGAATAAAGTACAGCTTGGTGGTGTGGCGCAGTTTAATCTTTAGGCCAGATAACGTTTCCAACTCTGCTCTGTGGCTTTTGTGGTCCAGATCAGCTGTGGCTGGTGAGGTGGTGTGTAGTTCGCCTTCCCTTCCACCTTCCATGCTGGCGGGTCCTGGATTCCATTTGGCTGCTGTGCGACGTCACTGAAGCATTAGGTAATCAAACGCAGGCACCTCTGGATGACGATACGTACCAGTCTGTGAGCTACCTGCTCTGGGCATGGACCTTACCTTAGGTTTGAAATGACTTCAACTGCACGCTTTAAGCTCTTTCTTTACCTTTCATAAACTGGCCTTATAACGACTTCTCTCTCCCATCGTCCCTCCCATCACACATTTTATCCTTTGACACGTCGACATCGCGAAAGTCTTGAGAGGCGGAAATCCCCCCCACTAGAGTCAAACACCAGCGGCAGTTCTCTGGAATATCGCCTGCCATGTTGCTGCGACTTCGGGGTCCCGATGGCATGGCCCGTCTGACCGTCGAACCAACGACGACCTTTGGAGATTTAGGGAAGCTGGTTCGTCATGTCTATGTCCTTCACCTCGTATAAACCCCGCTGACAACGGTCATCTCTAGCTACTCGATCAACTTCCCAAGACCGTCGATCCCAAGACTATAGCTCTATCCAACGCGCCCAACGGAGGCGACTCGAAGCGGCTAGGAGATATTATCAACTTCAAAGTTGGTCAGATTGGTCTCAAGTGAGTGCTCGCTCATGACCTCTCGGCGGTCGAAACTAACCTCACAGGCACGGCGACCTTATTTTCCTTACTTACCAGCACGGCGAGACGACTAACGGCGATTCTGCTGAGACTTCAAACACCTCCGCCAGGCTTAACGGAAAGCCCGTCCTACCAACCGAAGATCTACCCATCAACCCGAAACCCGAGAGGATCTCTAGGCCATGGGAGGTGATTCGTCAGTCTCCCTTGGACGACCGATTAGACCGACTAGATGGCAAGATTCCCCGAAGCATCGATCGCATGTGTCGCCATGGGCCCAAGGGCATGTGTGACTACTGCCAACCTCTTGATCCTTTCAACCCTGGATATCTCGCAGAGAAGAAGATCAAGTACCTGTCCTTCCATTCATATCTACGAAAGATAAACGCCGCAACAAACAAACCCGAGTTGGGAGCATCATACATACCTCCTCTAGTTGAACCTTTCTATCGAGTCAGACATGAGTGTCCATCAGGTCATCCCCCGTGGCCTGAGGGTATCTGCACCAAATGCCAGCCCAGCGCCATTACTCTACAGCCGCAACAGTTCCGAATGGTGGATCACGTTGAATTCTCTTCGCCTTCCATCATCGATAGCTTCATCGACACCTGGCGAAAGACTGGGTCCCAGCGCTTGGGTTATCTCTATGGGAAATATGTCGAGTATGCCGAGGTCCCTCTTGGCATTAAGGCCGTTGTGGAAGCCATCTATGAGCCTCCTCAGGTGGATGAGATTGACGGTATCACAATGAACGCGTGGGAGTCACAGAAAGAGATCGACAAGCTGGCCAAGCAGTGTGGTCTGGAGCCTGTAGGCGTTATATGGACCGATCTACTTGATGCTGGCAATGGAGATGGCTCAGTCGTTTGCAAGCGTCACGCTGACTCCTACTTCCTCTCTTCTCTTGAGATTTGCTTCTCGTCGAGACTACAGGCTCAGTATCCTAAGGCTTCCAAGTGGAGTGATACAGGCAGCTTTGGCTCAAACTTTGTAACATGCATTATCACTGGTAATGAGCAGGGCGAGATTTCTGTCTCGTCCTACCAGATGTCTAACGAGTCTGTGGAGATGGTTCGCGCTGATATTGTTGAGCCGTCGGCTGATCCTAATGTTATGCTTGTGCGAGAGGAAGAGGAAGATGACGGTTCTGTCAGCCGCACACGATACATTCCCGAAGTCTTTTACCGCAGGGTCAACGAGTACGGTGCCAATGTTCAAGAGAATGCCAAACCATCTTTTCCCGTCGAGTATCTATTCGTCACACTAACCCACGGCTTTCCTGCCGATCCCAAGCCCATGTTTACTCAGCAAGGATTTCCCATCGAGAATAGAGAATACGTCGGAGAGAGCCAAGAACATTCCGCTCTAGCCAAGTTCCTTAAGCTTTCACCTGGCCAGAAGCCCACTGGACAGGAAGTGTCCAACTTTCATCTTCTCTGCTTCATCCAGCAAATGGGCGTCCTCTCCAAGGTGCGCTTATTAGAATGCGAGATACAAAGAAACATATTGACACGATAATTAGGACGAAGAAACCCTGCTCTGCCGCGTGGCGAGCCAACATGATCTTGCTGATACATTCCAGCTTCGTTCTACCGAGGGCTGGCAGACCCTCCAGGCCATCCTTCAATCGACTGGTGAGAGAATCCCCAAGCGTCAGCGGGAGGACGATGGTGTTCCCCCTTCATCCTCATCCTCATCTTCATCCTCATCCTTTCAACTTCCTGTTCGCGACTCGGGTGAGCCCCTTGCTAAGCGATTTGCTGCCTGCAGGCTAAACGAGCGCGGTACCAAGTTCAAGTCCGCCCATCCGCCGCCGCCTTAGTCAATCACGGAGATGGATATTGGGTAAAGGAAAGCACAGTTGGGAGACGGATATGAGACAAGACCAGATGGATGAGAGGGGTCTAAAAATTGCGAGGCTGGATTTTTTGCTAGATGTTTTACTTCCACGATTGGAAGATGATATTGCATGTGTAGCTGAGGCGGCGTTCGGGACAGAAATCGGAGCATAGTGCAATGCATTTATTGGGTGGTTTCCTCAACTTAAGTGAAAGTGCCTATAACCATGTACCAGTGTGTTTATGCTGAGCATTGGGGGTTTATATAATCTATTCTACGTACGAGGAGTCCCCAAGCCTTAGGCAAGAGACTATCAGCAGAGTAGGCAGCTTTTAGCCAATATTTAATCATTTTTGTTCTATGTTGCAGGATCTCAGCATAATTATTGCCAAGCCTTGAAGCTAACTTGTGATAACTTATGATTATATTGTCACAACTCTTTGGTATCTTATTATCCTAAGCTTCCTTTGCATTTCTGCCGTTCATATAGATAGGTATGCCGCGTTCTTCTGGCGTAGCCATAAAATCACGATAGCCACCTGAAGGATCAGGAACCAGTAGAGGCATGTCGAGGATAAATCCAAGTCACGTCAGTCAACAGCACGATAATGATATATCTCATGAAACTAATTTTCATATTCCCCATACTCCGTCTACTATCTACACAGAGGGCGGTCATGAACCAAAACAATCAGCACGCATAAAACTCCCAGAGCCGCCCTCGTAAACGAAAGATTTCACTATCCACCAGCATCTCTCATTTCCAAATTCCACGTCTTGTAAATCACAACACCGGGTTCCCCTGAATCCGGGAAATGGTATCGATAAATTCTTTTTCCAGTAACAAAACGCCAAGTTTCTTCCCCTTTGATCCAGGCGCTGAGCTGGAGTCTTGAAAGGAGGCAATGTTTTTACAGGGGCTTGCCGCCGATGAAGTCGGACCATCGGCGGACTTCAGCGGGGATGCCCTCGGAGCGAGGAAGCTTCTCGCTCATGCACTGAGCAAAGAGGATAGCGGTCTGATATTCAAGTTAGCTTATGCACATTCTGGATGGGATGTTGGTGTTAGAAGAAACTCACCTGAGGCTCCATGAACAGAGGGACGCCAAAGTCGACGGCATTTCGGCGCATGACATAGTCGACGTCCAGGGTGGTCTTGCCTCGTGCCTGGGCAAGGTTGAAGCATCCGCGAATGTCGTACTTCTTGAAGACCTCTCTAAGGGCTCGCTTGTCCTCCTTGGGGAACTCAATAACCTCGACCTCGACCTTAGCCTTGGAGTTGGCCTCGATGAACTGCTTGACCTCAGGGCTGGCAGCGTACAGCTTGTAGCCAAGAGGGGCGATAAAGTCGACAACCTGGGTGAGCCAGGGCTTGGAGACATTACCACCAAAGAGGAGACCCTCACCAGGCTCGGGCATGCGGAAGTTCATGGTAGACTGGAGCGAGGTCCAGTAGGCCTCGACGAGATCCTTACCGAAGCACGCAATCTCACCAGTGGATGCCATTTCGACACCAAGGAAGGGATCAGCGCCAGCAAGACGAGTCCAGGAGAACTGGGGAACCTTGGTGGCAACGTAATCCCGCTTCTCAGCCATGGGGTTGGTCTTCTCAGGGACCTGCTTGCCAACGAGAGCCTTGGTAGCAGCATCAATGAAGTTGGTTCCAAGGACCTTGCTGACGAAGGGGAAAGATCGAGAGGCACGGAGGTTGCACTCAATGACCTTAAGGAGAGGCTCGCCACCCTCGGGGTTCTCAGCCTTGATGATTTGCATGTTGAAGGGGCCGGTGATCTTCCAGGCCTCGGCAACCTTCTCGGCGATCTCCTTGACTCGCTCCATGGTGGTGCTGTCAAGGTTGGCGGGAGGGAGAACGAGGGTAGCGTCACCAGAGTGAACACCAGCCTGCTCAACGTGCTCAGAAACAGCATGGAGGACAAGCTCGCCCTTAGAGGCAACACCGTCGACATCGATTTCCTGGGCTCCCTCAATGAACTTGGTAATAACCACAGGGTGGTCAGGAGAAACGCTGCTGGCAGCCTCGAGCTTGTCCTTGAGATCAGCCTGGCTGTGGATCACAGTCATGGCAGCACCGGAGAGGACGTAGGAGGGCCGGACCAGAACAGGGTAGCCAACTTCCTCGGCGAATTTCTCAGCCTCCTGGACTGAAGTAAGCTCCTTCCAGGCAGGCTGGTCAACACCAATGCTGTCGAGGATCTCAGAGAACTTTTGGCGATCCTCAGCCTTGTCAATATCCTTGGGGTCGGTTCCAAGAACATTGGCACCACCAGTCTCCTGAAGTCGGAGAGCAATGTTCTGGGGCAGCTGGCCACCAACAGATACGACAACACCTGAAGCGTTCTCGAGCTCATAAATATCCATGACACGTTCGTAGCTGAGCTCCTCGAAGTACATCTTATCGCACGAATCGAAATCAGTGGATACTGTTTCAGGGTTGTACTTCACACAAAAGTTAGCATTATTGCTGTATTGAGGGGGGGAAAGTAAACTTACGTTGATCATGACAGTCTTCTCACCCATCTCTCGGAGAGCCTGGGTGGTGCTGACAGCACACCAATCGAACTCAACCGAGCTGCCAATTCGATACACACCGCTTCCAAGAACAATAGTGCCCTTGTCCTCAAAAGTGACATCGTGGGAGGAGCCGTTGTAGGTGGTGTAGAGGTAGTTGGTGTTGGCGGGGAACTCGGCAGCCAGGGTGTCAATCTTCTTGACCCAGGGGCGGATGTTGAGGCTGAGACGGTAAGCACGAACCTCATCCTCGGTGCTCTTGACGGCGTTGGCGATCTGTCGGTCAGAGAAACCCATCTTCTTGGCCTTGAGGACCTGATCCTTCTTAAGGTTCTGGAGACCACCGGCTTGCTCGAGCTCTTGGGTGCAATCGACAATGTTCTGCAACTTATAGAGGAACCACTTATCGATCTTAGTCAACTGATGGACCTTTTCGACAGAGTAGTTCTCGTGAAGCATGGCCTGGCCAACAGCGAGCCATCGGCGGTCGGTAGGGTTCTGGAGCTCAAAGTCGAGGTCCTCAAACTTGTCACCCTGGAACCCAACGAATCGGGGGTCAACCTGGCGAATGGCCTTCTGGAAGGACTCCTCGAAGGTTCGACCAATGGCCATGACCTCACCAACCGACTTCATGGCACTGCCAATGTCGCGCTTGACGTGCTGGAACTTGGAAAGATCCCATCGAGGAATCTTGGTGACGATGTAGTCCAGAGAAGGCTCAAAGTTAGCCGTGGTAGTCTTAGTGACGGCGTTGGGAAGCTCAGGGAGGGTGTGTCCGAGACCAATCTTTGCAGCAGTGTAGGCGAGAGGATATCCGGTAGCCTTGGAGGCCAGAGCAGAGGATCGCGAAAGACGGGCGTTGACCTCAATGACGCGGTAGTCGAGACCATCGGGCTGGAGAGCGTACTGGACGTTACACTCGCCAACAACACCAAGATGCCGGACAATCTTGATGGCAGCGCTTCGAAGCATGTGATACTCCTCATCGCTCAGGGTCTGACTAGGAGCAACCACGATCGAGTCACCAGTGTGGATACCAAGAGGGTCAAAGTTCTCCATGTTACACACAGTGATACAGTTGTTGTTGGCGTCACGGACGACCTCATATTCAACTTCCTTCCAGCCCTTGAGCGATTTCTCGACAAGGATCTGAGGAGAGAGGGTAAGGGATCGAGCGGCCATGTTGCGGAGCTCCTCCTCGTTGTTGGCGAAACCGGAACCAAGACCACCAAGAGCATAGGCAGCACGGACAATGATGGGGTATCCGACAGTGTTGGCGGCCTCGAGCGCCTCATCGACAGTGCCGACGGCGATCGACTTGGCGATGGGGATGTTAATCTCATCCAAAGCCCTGGCGAAGAGGTCACGGTCCTCACTCAGTTCCAGAGTTCGAACACTGGTACCGAGGACCTTGACGCCGTACTTTTCAAAGAGGCCGAGTCGCTGCATCTCAACTCCCAGGTTGAGGGCAGTCTGACCACCGAAAGACAGAAAAATGCCGTCTGGCTTCTCCTTCTCGATGACATAGGAGACATACTCGGGGGTGACGGGGAGGTAATAAACCTCATCAGCCAGACTGTGGTTGGTCTGGATGGTAGCGATGTTGGGGTTGATGAGAACAGAAGCAACGCCGGCTTCCTTGAGGGCCTTGAGAGCCTGGGCGCCTGTGGTTGAGTACAATGTCAGTTTAGAGATTCTTCTGAATGAGTCGTGAGGGAGAGCTACTAACCTGAGTAATCAAACTCTCCAGCCTGTCCAATGGCTAGACCACCACTGCCAATGACAAGAACCTTCTTGACATCGACAGTCTGGTGAGGCTTGATGACTCCGCTGTCGAGGTAAGCCTTGGGGTTGGGAGCGTCCTGAACAGCAGCGGAGCTGTAGGCGCGCATAACCTTGAGGGTTCCCAGGCGCTTCGAGTTAGCGGGACGAGTAGCAGCGATCTGAACTCGGCTTGAAGCTGCGAGAGGGCTCAGCGAGGAGAATGAGCGAGAGGGCAAAGCTCGCGGGACCCTGCGTCCATGTCGGAGCAGGGCCGGAGCTCGACCAGCGAGAGTGGTTGCCAGGTTGAGAGGCATTGCAGCGGATAATTTGCACGTATCAATGCTTAAGTTGAACCGTCCC
Organism: Fusarium abutilonis; assembly: GCA_021655885.1. Classification (NCBI taxonomy): domain Eukaryota; kingdom Fungi; phylum Ascomycota; class Sordariomycetes; order Hypocreales; family Nectriaceae; genus Fusarium; species Fusarium abutilonis. The sequence continues at coordinate 44,082 of JAJJWN010000389.1, forward strand.
GCTGGCGAGGTTGCCCTTCTGTATCCCTAGTTAGACGTCTGGGATGGCGATTGTGTATAAAGGACAAGAGACGGTGACTCTGTGGATGGGTTTCCAGAGGAGGGGACGAGAGGGAAGGCGGTCGTCTTGAAGGAAAAAAAAGCGGTACAGCTGGAGGGACCCAAACTGATAAGATAAGGGACAGGGCCGAAAATTCTCTGGTGTGTGTGAACTTGTAAAGTGTGACTCTTCTCTTCCAGACTTGACTTGGTGACGCAGTAACTAGGTGCCAAACTTGATTAAACTAAAAGTTAAACGGCAGATTTCTAGTGGGTAGATTCCTCCGATTGTTACCTATCTACTCTAGTGACATGCCCCAACATTTTGGCTGCAGAGAAAGAGGGAGAGGTCGACCTCGACTTATTAGCGGGCTTCTCAGAGTCGTCGTGGGGTCTTGATACTGCTCAGGACCAAAATATTTACTATCTATTGTCCCTTCTTGATCTTGAGATTGTTTTTTTTTTATCAAGCCCATTGCAATTGACCATATCGGCCATATATGTACAGAGTACCTGCAGCCATTTACCGAATATGGCAGCTACCTCGCAGTTCATCATCCTTGTTTGAGCTCCCCCAGATCCAGCTACTACCTATCTAGGTATATATCAATGTATGTATGTACCTACCTAATAGCTAATGGGGCCGGTCACGGCGACTCGGCAGCTTGGACCCTTGTTACGGTAGCGGACAAACAAGGACGTTGCCAGACAATGCGCTGTCAGCAATAAGGAAAGCAATTTTACTGGGTGCTAGAGACACGTCTAAAAAGAGTTGACAACTTCTTTTCACCCGGTTGACAAGGAAAACCTAGCCAATGCGGTACGGCATCTGACAGGCTAAGATAGTGTGTATAGTTAATTGCCCGGCTTCTTGTTGCGAGATCGCTGCTGAGCCTGTGACTATGGCGGATTGGGCGGAGATGGTTACCGCTAGCTCCGCCGCTACTTAGGTGGTCTTTTGGCGGGTTAGAGCCGCTGGCGGATCTTGTTTGAGTCATGTCAGCTCCGAATGCCGAGCCATTCATTTATCCATCGTGTACGTTCATAGGCCGTGAATAAATCATCTGATCAATAATAATAATAATAAACATATCTAATATATGATAAATTCTCAGCATTTCCTTAGCTTGACGTTATTATATCACGGCAATGGATGTTGTTTCGACACTTTAATTGTTATCTGTTCAATTAGACTAGTTTTGGTCTTGGACATGAGCAGGCGTCCCCGAGTCCAAGTTGACTTAATTGTCAACATGACACAGAGGAAAAAATAAAAGCACTACGCTAAATAAAGCACGATCTCGATGTCTTTACCACAAGAAATACATAGATTTTGCCAAAACTCCACTGCAGCTATTACATAGTATAATAATAGTTCCCTCATTGAAGAGCTCAGTCAGACACCTACCCTGCACATCTTGCTTACACGCCATTGGCCAATTGAACATGCTCACCTCTTATTTGTCAGACCACAACGTAAGCCAACCAGAACTCAAGCCTCGACAACTTCCATGCTACAAGAATACAGATTACGTTACATGTCTTGCCAGGCTTGCTAAACACAGCAAGATGACACCGAGATAGCCGTGAATTTTGAGAAGGCTACAAGACCGCCATTCACCTACAGCATCCTGAAATCGGTCATGTCACCAGAAGAGCAAATCGAAGACAACAGACAATTGTCCTTATGATCTTACTAAAGACCAAGAAGCTAAAAGCAAAGCTGACAGAGACCCTACTCCTATTCACCATGCAAATGTTCCCGTACCGCAACGCCCACAAGCCGCAGAAACCAATACGCACCTCGTGCTCTGTATAAACCCTACATGTAATGCATCATTTGTTCATGATGGTCGTCAATAAGAAATGGACAAACGCCTTGCTCTGCTCTCAATGCTATCATTTCTTTGAGTGATCCACATCCTCCCAAAGTTCCCAGGGTTTTCGGGGGTCGACGTAGGTCGAGATTCGCTGGTCTCCCCAGCGAGCTCCAACAGTAACCCAGACGTGCTTTTGCGGCGTATGACTGCTAATGGTCTCTCTGTGGCCGCCCCATCGAAGACGAGACTCTCGGCTCATCTGACTGTTGCCAAGACCACCATTGGTAACCCATTCCTTAACCACGTCCTTGATGAACACAATCTTGCGACGGAAGTCATTGGCAGCCGGTATACCCTGCAGTTCGGGGGCAATCTCAGGGCGTCTTCGTGTTGTCGTCGTGGTACGGCCAGGGCGGGGAGCCGCCGGCTTAGCTTGGAAGTTCAACAAGGTCTGAAGGGGGTACGACAGCATCGCTCGATCGTCAAGAGCAGCGGCTCCGATAGTGCCAGTTGCTGCAAGCCTCTCGGCAGCATCTTGAGGAAGATGCCAGAAATGACACCAAGTTCCTGTGTGATCAATCACGATCTTGGTATGATCCGGAAAGTTGAACTGTATTGGTTAGCATCTAAGTTCAAGTTCGAGGCTACATTATCACTTACTTGAAGGTGGCCGTCGCAAAACACCCAGCAACCAACATCTCCGAATCGCTGGTAGAACGTCACTAACTCAGCTACTGTACCCTTCTGGCCCGGAGATATGGCACCCGCTGGGTCGGTCTCTTCAACCGGCACAACATCGTCCCGTCCATAGGCAATCATGTAGTTGGCAAACTTCTTCCAGAGTATAATTCTCTCGCGTTTCCGGTGCTGGAAGATGTCCTTACCGGGCTGCATCTTGCCTGCTGTCCCATCTTCATTCACAGTCACCCGGAATTGCTCAGGAGAAACAATTACTTCTGAAAGCCCAGCCTCGCCATTGTTCTCAAAGAACTTGATAGGCTCGGTCATGGGCAAAGGCTGGCTCCTGTCATCGTACGCCTCGTCGTCACGACGGATGATATGCCTCTCGGCACCACGGATAAATACTCCAGCAGGAGGGAGTAGAGCCGCCTTGCCATTTTCCGTTGTTGGAATATCTCGAAGAATGCATCCGACGCTACCGTCATTCAATATGTATCCAAGGCCAAACTTGTTGGTATAGTCGACCCATTTGACAACGACATGGGGATGCGGCGGCGTAACCGTCTTCGATGAGATGATAGCCATGGTCCTTGAGTTCAAAGCCCGTTCAAGCTCGTTTTGCAGACGATGCAATCGATTCAATATCAGATCGGGCTTCGTGTCCGAGATGCTGGCCTGCCGCTCAGAGGAGCTAAAGAGCGTCGCAGGTCGCACAGGGCTAGTCGTGTCCTTCTTTGGTGGTGCAGCTGGGGCAGGAGGAGCGGTGGTGGCTGGAGCAGATGCTTGGCGGTCAAGCGTTGGTCTTTCGGAAATTTGTCGCTCGGGAGGTTGCTGAGAAGATGCTCTTGACGATGGAGGGGCCGTTCTGCTAGAACTTCGCAGACTCTTGGCTGCAGATTCAACAGCCTCTCTTGGCGGGGCTTCTCGGGGCAGTTCTTTTCGTGCCCTTGCTCGCACGCTCTGGGATGCTGATAGTACAGCTTCAGGGGCAGGACGGGGCCTCGCAGGTACTATGGTACTAGCTGGCCTATGCTGCATTCTTTGTTGCGCAGCAAAACTCTGCGGCGGTTGACGAAGCAGGCCTGTTGGTGCTCTTTGACTGGCTGATAATGGATCCTCGGTCGCGGTGCTTGCTTGTGCTGACACGGATGCTGTGTATCTAGCCTTAATCTGTTGTTGCTCCTTCAACCATTCCTCAAACGGTCTGTACACGATTCCTTCTTCAAGGGGAATCAAGGGTGTCAACCCAGCCTTTTCCTCAGCAGCCATCTCCTTCCAGATCTGCGTGTGGATGACCTGAACATTGGCCCAAGGACCTATGCCGCACTCTCGACACATGTCCTTAAAGTTCCTGTACGACTGTGCTTGGAGAGCGCTGCTCATTCGAGTGGCATAGAACTCTTCACGATCTGGGGGAACTTCTCTTAGACGCGAGCTCATTTCTGCTTCGGTCGGCATGTAGCCACAGGTGAAGAAGGGATGTTGGATAATGACCTCCGGATCTGGTCGACAGTCAGCATCCTGGAGCATAGTTGCAACTAGCTCCTTAGCTTCCTGGCTGATATATCTCCGTGATGTCTCTGGATTCGGCCAGTCGTAGTCCCTCTCTCGAGCTCGGCGGTAGATTTCGTCCGTAGTCGAAGATTGGAAGGGGGGTTTCGATGTGAACATGGCATACCTGGCTACTGTTAGCTCTACGCGTTGCCTGGAGACCTCCAGTCTTACATAATAATGCCCAAACTCCAGATGTCGACCATGTGGTCATGACCTTTCTTTCCCTTCTCTAGAATCTCCGGGGCGATATAGTTTGGTGTTCCGCACAGAGTTGTCCGACGGATGGTGTGCATATCCCTACCAGTCACCAACAAGGCAGCAAGACCAAAGTCGCCAATTTTTGCATTCATTTGAGAGTCGAGGAAGATGTTGCCCATTTTCAGGTCACGGTGGATGATGCCCTTGCTGTGCATATACTTGATCGCACCGGCAATCTGAACTGTGTAGAAGCGGACCTCGGGCTCGGTGAGACCTTTTCTTCGCTTCACCATATCCATGAGGGAACCATTGGGACACAACTCGAGAATCAGGTAGGTGCAGCTTTCGTGAGAAAAGGCTCGCAAGAACTGAACAACATTCTTGTGCTTCATCTTGGAGTGAATCTGAAGCTCGGTTTGAAACTGCGAGGGTTAGATAAGAACTGTGGAGTTTGTTACACCATGACATACCTTTTGCTCCATCTTGGGTGGCATGTGGCTCTTCACAATCTTGAGGGCAAACCGCTGCTTTGTAGGAAGAAGTTGACCGCTGTAACATACAGCAAATCCTCCCTTTCCAAGCAGCTTGCCAACGTGGTATGTTGCTCCATTAGGTCGATCGGCGCTAGGTGGTTCGGGAACTTCAGCAGGAGGAGGTGGAGGGTGTTCCTTTTCCTTGGCGGCCTTGAGTTGTGCTGCAGTCTTTGTTTTGATGTCAGTCGTTTTGGGTACTCGTTGGGCGTTGGCATCCCTAGGGGACAAAGCCTCCAGATCGACGCCGCCTCGGGGAGCTAGCCTATGGGCCATGGCGAGTGCTGATGCAATTCAAAAGGTTGATGGTATTGTCGACGATTCGCAACCAAAACGACGAGAGCGGGTTACGAGATCAGCAACCGCGTTAAAGTGTCGCGAATGTCGGTCTGGGACAGAGTGTTAGCAACTCGTGGAACTGGAGCAGTAATGGACTGCTTCGAAAGTAGATTCAAGAGGTTGGTGCGTGTCAGAGAGTGAATCGCTGAGGCCAAACCAAGGCAAGACTCACGAGACTCGCGACGACAACATGCAAGATGAATGAAAGAGAGTAGCCTGATTGCGTAGCAAATGCAAGGATATTAAGCAATGCTAGAAGTTAGGGTATCGACAAACCTGCTGGTTAGTATTTGCAAGAAAGAATTTGGCGGGTGAAGCTGGGCGACGAAGAAGAGTAGGTTGGAGGAGCTGGTCGCCATTCGCGAATGCTTTGTGTACTTTCTCGACGCACTGTTGCCGCTGGCAACCACGACGGGAAGCTTTAGTGGGACCGCGCGGTCAGCTCAAGGCCAATCATATAACACCCTGCCCGGTTAGTGCTACCGCCAACCAATGAAAGAATTATGGCCGGGCTTGTTTAGGTCGGTTTGATTTCTATGTATGTATTTGGAAAGGTTCTTCTCCGAGCCAACTCTTACTGTTCGACTCGTGCTCGAGTCAGAATATTGACCAAATATCGTAAAGTAGGTAGGTAAGCATTCGCTGTCTATGTCTAAGTGTGGAGAAGGGGTAGTATACAAAACTACTTGTAGGTAAAGGATGCTAAACTGCATAGATAGTACCTACAGTAGGGGTATTGTCTAATTTTCCATTTCATTCGTGAATAGATCTCCTCAGCTCTTCAAGAGTGTGGGAAGCATGACTGCATTCCTCAGTCCACATACTCCCAGCGACACATATCATCCTTCTTTGCTCGCATAGCAATACAGTCTGCTCTTCGTCTAGTTTTTTTTTTTTTTTTTTGGCAATTGATCATGATGCTTGTAATGTCGGGAGTAGAGGCTGCTTCGTCTTGGGATCCTTTAGTGCGCGTAAGGCCTCCTCCAAGCTTTGGTATCTCTGCCTCTGGCTCTTCTCCGCCTCTTCAAGTTCCTCTTCCCTCCTCTTGAGTTCGTCCAGTTTCTCGTTCAGCTCGTCTATCCGCACCTTATTCATATCGGGCTTCAATGATGACCTGTAAGTCTCGTAGACGATCAGAGCGATGGCCACTGAGAGGATAAAAACGTCTCCAATGACATCGGCAAATAGGTCAACTGCTTTGTTCTCAGGAAGTGGTCTGAACTTGCGCCTCCAGATATTCTGAAAGGGTAGGTTTTTCTGGGTGCCTTCGGTGGCTTTCTTCTGTTTGAGCTCGTCGTCGCGTTTTTGCTGCTCCTCCGTCTTGACTGTCGGTGCTTCGGCCTTTTCTTTCGCCCTTCGTTCTGCCTCCGGGTTCCGTATCAATGCAACCGACATCCTCATATTCAGTTGATGTATATGTTGGCCATAACGGGCAGCGAACGCTCGGAAGCGGGGATGCTCATGAGCTTGAGCTTTTATTCGGTTCTGCTTTGTCGTTAGTACCAGCTGGACCTTTGGGACGCAAGACCAGTAGAGGGGTTCATACCGCGCCATATTTGGAAACATGCCTTACAAGCAGTGCTCCGAGCTTGAAGAGAGGGAGGGGGACCATGGTGGTAGGTGGTCTTGAGTGTCTTGGCTCCAGAGCTGAAGCTGCTTGTGCGTATTGAGTACGGTATTTGATTGTTGGTGGGGGCTTTGGTCTCGGTGAGAGATGTGGATCGTCAATTAGAGGGTCTGGGACGAATGATACGTCTGAATCGCACGGGATGATGAAAATAAACAAGGTTAGAAAGATCAATTTCACATAATTAACCATGCAATAAAGTCAACGGCAAGCGCGTCATCGCCAGGCATTCTTCAAACGGAAGTCGAGTCCTGTTGCATCCGGAGCCGTGATGTTCCGCGCTGATGTTGGGACGGGAGTCAGGGACACCCGGACATTAAAGCTTCCAGGCTTCCAGGCTTCTGATTGGTTTCCAATTCAATGTGCAGATCTGAACCACCTTGGGTAATTTCAGCCCTATCAACTTATCAAGCTCTTCTACGAACGAGGCCTAAATCTCGAATGGTGAATGAACTGTTGATAAAGAAATTGTTATTGGTTCCTTGTAGATATGATGGCTGAGTGGATTCGTATACAAGATCTCATGTGCAGAAATTGATTGATAACAGCTTCTCAATTTCAGTATTTTTATGTTGTAATTGGTCTTCGATCTTATTTAAGTTACCTACCTAGACAGGTAGGTATGTGAGGACTGGGTTTCCTATTCTGCCTGTACCTTATTCCTTTGGCTTTGGAATGATGGTCGGAACCTGATGGAAGTTGCAAATAATAGCTAGATACCCAGCTTTGATGGTCACTCCTACCCTATCTCACTCATTTCTTCTGATACCCGCCTTCCTACTTTCTCGGGTAGCTTGGTAACAAGACCGCTCTTTCTTAGATTGTTTCGACTTCATCCAATGTGATCATGGAGCATACAGTAGGTACTTAGGTACTTCTGTATTTGATGTGAAGCACATATATTAAGCATTCTTCTCAATCGTTTCTCAAACAACCTACCATCACCCCGCAGCTTCACTCAAAGGACGTTGCCGATGATGTTTTCATCGTCCCTACGTAAACGTCAGGAATGGGCTACCATCATCACACCGCTGAAGACGAGCTCACCATCATGGAAAGGTGCGATCGCTGGTGATGTGATCTATCCCGCAATTTGCACATGACTTACACTGGCTTCTTCCATGGGCAGAAACCGTAATGGATAGTTGTGATATCACATTTCCCGTCACTATCCCGAAGGTTTTACACACCATCTTCAGAGCAATTCTCTTGTCCCTAGCGGAGTTACAGTCCCCCGAGGGAAAGGCGCGTGTCGAAAGACTGTCACTGATGAATAGGGGGAATCATGTGGCAGTGATATTGCTCCTAAGCGCCGAGGATTCGATAGAGTCGTTTTCTCGAGTTCAGATCGAGTATGCAGTCAAAATGATTGGTTACATATTATTTTTTATGCTGACCTATTTCCCAGTCTGCTCAGTGCTGACTCTACAGTGCCAATTATCCCAATATCTGCGGCTGGAGAACTGCCAAGCTGCCTTGGAGCACTCTGGCATGAATATACCAGCAAATATTTACCCGACACTGATGAACAAACGCCTGACCATGAAAGCTTGATACGTTGGTGCGTCGACGGGAAACCTCTGGGAAGAGATCAAGTCAACGTCTTGACCGGCATCACATCCGGGCTCGAAGATCTTGCCAACCACTGCACCCAGCAAGGCGGCCAAGCTACGATTCGTGAATATCTAGGCGATGAAGACGGCGGACGCGTCATTTCCTTCTTGACCAATGACTCGTTGTCAAGTTGAGTCAATGGGCAGATGGACACAATCTTGTTAAATTGACAGATGTAGGGTGCAACTGTTGGTATCAACTCATCCCCAGGCGCTACGTTAAATCCCCAGATTGAGCAAATCATATCAGCCCAGAGAGACCCGACCGCTGGTAATGGCATGAGTTTTTAAAGTCGATGGTCTACCCAGAACACCGGGTTACACAAATCGGGGACGGAGCGGCAAAGTGGAGCATAGAGGCCAACACAACCGTTGCAAAGACAGCACTGAGATGAAAGACAAAGACAAGCCACAACGACTGCAGGTTTAATGGGCTGCATATTCGACCACTCACAATCGGCTAGAGGCACTCGAGAGCTCTGAAATCGTTAGTGGCTACCAGGATATGGCAACGATGAAATCTCTTATTGTCCACCGGGCAACGTGGAGTGATATGCATGGGGCTCACAGCCAATTGTAGGCTGAGCCAATCAGAACAACTCTGCAACCGCCGGGCAAGACACGACCGTTATACAGTGAGTGAAAGGGGCTTACATACTATGCTTGTGGCAGGCCTCAGGCTTCAATAATCACGCACTATCGAACGAGCCGAGACCTTCGCTTGCACACTTGGGGGCAAGTCACACTGCTCATCGTCCTGACCGGTACGTTGATAAAGGAAAAACCAAGCCGCTATAATCTATAGTGGTATGAGCAAAGTGATGTTTGCCACTAGCTCGACGTGACGGCCAAGAACAAGAAGCGTACATTATAACATCCATGTTAGACGGTGAATGGTGATGCCAGTTCCGGTCTGCCCGGTCCCGCGAGGTATATGGAGCGGATAGTAAGCGCTTGGTCCGAAGACCCAAAATCTCAACCAGCAAGCGAAGTTGACAGACTTGTTTCGAGAAGCGCTTCGATTCTGGGGGAGCAATGTTTTATAAGCTATTAAGCTCCCCATCGACATGCTTTTTGAAGAGGACCAACATCAACTTTGTCACAGACGACGATCATTCAGTGTTGGTTCAACGAGGCGACACGTTGTTGAGATATGCACTATTACTGGTATTGGTGCTTCAGAAGGTTAAAAAAAGAACGGAACAGGGATTAGAATGAAGTGGTGGGCGGGAAAGGAAACCAGGGGTCAGGGGTCCAGTACCAATGCTAAACACCGCAACGTCGGCTGTCCCAGCATCTGCTTCAAGTCGTATCGCAATGAAGCGAACGTCTCATCCGAGAACTACCCAGAGACTGAAGGGATTGAGAGTCATTGGATGTCTAGCAATACAGACTCGCAGAGATAGGAAGCTCTCTTCATCAAGTTCAAGGCCATCAAAGAAGAACGTCTCTCTCAGATTGAGTTATTACCTAGCTCGTCTACCCAGGGCTTGCTTTAGCTTCATGCGCCAACCCTCGATCCCTGTCCCATCTTCTCTTCCCGCCATGCTTCTTCTCCCACATGGCCGCTAAGCACACCCATTGGCCCATGCTCTGTCATCTAACCGCCGAGGTCATTACCAATAACCAGCCTCCGCACCACTAGCACAGAAGAGGTTATCGATGTTCGACCACACCAGCCATGATCATGGCCAATCACGAACCGCCGGAGCTGTTTCTACCCGTTTTAGTCTAAGATGATGGACGTTAGGCTGTGTGACAAGCCGCTGCATCGCATAACTTGACATCCTAGCACCTATCTCCCCGCCTTTCATGGCATCGCACCGCCAGTTTTCCAAGTCAGTTGAAGTCAATGCTTAGGGCGCTTGCTTGCCTGTGAGTCGACGACTCGTCAAGATGGTCGGTCCCAAGAAATGGCGTGGCTCGTGGCTTGTGGCCCGACGGTCCATTAGACCCTGGCACCTGGTCCATCTCTAGATGACTGCATTGCATTGGACTGGACTTCGGTACCGAGAAGCAGGTGTCTTTTGGCGCTCGTCATTCCCTTTCTTGGCCTTTTCTTAAAAGTCTCATGCTGCCCTCCACTGCATCTTGCAGCCTCCCCTCCCACTCCCCTGGTCCGTCGTGAAATCGCTTTTGCTTCGTCTCGTGTGTTTGTTGTAACGTCTCAGAACACTACCGCGTATCATCACCTCGCCTGCTGAGCCTGCTCACACAATCTTGCGACCTAAAAAGCATCGGGAAAAGAAGAAGCCGCTCTTTGATGAGACAGACCGAACTTGGAACGTAACCAATAACCGCCGCACCATTGCTTTCGAGAACAACAAGATCGAAAACACTATACAATGTCGCTCTGGTTCTTGCTACGATTATAGACCGGACTTCCGACAACGTGGATCTGTGAACCAACTTCCGCGACATCACCGGCTTCATAATCGTCCGCAAACTCAAACACCTGACGCCAACGTCTCAAACCTCAACCGTTCGCCTTATCCACCTCGCCTCCGGCACAGCCTCTACTCTTCGGGGGGTTGATGCCCTTAACGCATTGTTATATTCATCAAGGATCCTTCTACTTCGATATCATCAGCCATTCGCCCTCTCTTGTTGATTTCTTCTCATCCAAGTTTTCCTGTCTGCTGGTCTGACGGGGTTCTTCTACATTCGCTTCTTTAGTCTCTTTGCGCTCTCTTTTCTACAAACTCTCGCCGCTGGTCGGTCTGTATATTACACCAAAGAACGACTTTCGGCAGCAGTATTGAGTAGCATACGGATAGACGACGAATCGGGTAGAGAAGAACGCGCTTGGTACTATCATCCGCAAGGAAAGCCAGCCAGACTTGAACCGCAGGAACAAGGCAACTTAATTTGGACATAATCGTCATTCCATCATGGGAAAACTCATAAAGAACCATTGGGCGCGACTCATAATTCTGAGCGCCGCAACCTGTAAGTCTCTTTCTCTTTCGCTACTTGGAACTCTCCTAACGTTCTTCACAGACCAAGTTGTAGCCGCCATCGAGTGCTATATCTGGCCCAAGATCTTCTGGGACTTCCTCACACGTACCTTGGATGGCGCAGTAAAACCTATACCGGCATTGCAGACCATAAACCTCGTCCTAGGCCTGGTTATGCTAGGCCTCGAATGGCCTCTCAACTTCGTCGCTGGCTCAGCTCTCCACCGCTCACTCGAATTCCGCCTCGCCATTCTTCCTCTCACTGCACTCAGTGCCGCTCTCATCTACCAAGGCACAAATGCCGCCATTTACTATCTCATCGGGATGGTCGTCTACTTCTGGGGTTATAGTGAGGGCGAGGTAAGTCTTTTCAGCAAGTATCAGGAGGTTCAACTTTACTAACATGCTAGTTCTAGATCATCTGTGCAAAGCCCTGGACACTTCCTCATCGTGGACGCAGCGGCGGCCCAACTCGTGCATAGTCATGAGTATCTCCTGTGTAATATACATACTATAAAACTCACAAAACGGGGCAGAGAATGAGCTCTAGGAAGATGGACATTCATCCATGCTTTGATCTGTCCTCAGAAACGATACATTTGTTACTTATATACCCCCGCCCCGTTGGCATAACGATCACGGCGTTTGGCAATTTCATGATATATACGACTACAGTACTGCGTGTTTTTCTTTTACCACATCCTGTTTCCAGGACTGAATCAAGCCTTTGTTTATTTTCTAGCGTTGCACTTGCATGGCCAGCATGGAGGCGTTGGTATAGGCCCCCTTACAGAGGCGATATCCTTGGCCGTCGTATCTATGCGGAATGGCGAGCATTTCGGGAGCCGAAGGACTAGGGAGTGAAGATTCTGCTGCCATGCAAACCAATCTTGGACTTCAAGCATTCGGTGAATTGGCTGGAGCAGACATACAACCCCTTAAAACAGACAATAGCCTGACATATAGAACCTAATAATACAAAGACTTACCAAGCCTTTAATGCATGCCAGTCGCTTCATCTGCTGAAACTAGTTAACCGAGCCAAGTTCAAGAGGCAACTCGGCTCCCAAGTTCAAAACATGTTAGAAACGACCAAAGTCCTCTTCTTAGCCGAATTGAAACTCTTTACGATCCATTGGCAAGTCAGCCTCTCAGTCGAAACGCCTCTTGTCTGAACTAAGCCCTACCCATAACACAGCGATGTATAGACTGATGAGAGCAAAAACACGTTGGGACAAGACCCTGTCATAAGCAGAGCTCATTGATGCAGAGGATGGCAAAAAAAGCAAAAGAAAAATGCGTAATCTGGGAATCGAACCCAGGGCTCCCCGAAGCTGCTCAAATGGCAACGGAGAATTTTACCACTAAACCAATTACGCTGGGGTTTTTCATCACGTGAGTCAGTATATGATTACAAAGACCAAGTACCTACGTGTACCCGGTTCAAGGGCTCACTCTTATGCACAAATTATCAATCCATCCGAGTACAATCGCGCACTTTCACTGCATCATTAGTCTATAGACCAGTAAGAAATATCTTAAACATGTATTATTTTCTCAGCGACCTATTCTCACAAGGTGGCATTTCAATGTCACCCAACCAGTATCCCTTTCGCTGGCATAGCCCTTCATAAGCGTATCAACCCCACGTACACATAGGTTACAAACTTTTAGCTAGGTAAAACGTCAGAGATACAAGTCACTTCCCTGTGTGACTTGACTTTTCAGAGAAGTAAATTCCCTAATCTGAGCCAATTACTAACCGCTGTAGGCCCTGTGGGATAGCCGAAGTACAAACTGGCTGGTACTGGCTGATTGCTATATCTTAATTGGTCAAATATCGATATAGTGACCTCTTTGAAGGGCTATGCCGGCGAAAGGGATAGTTATAGCAGGGCATGGCTAACACTCCACTACGAAACATACTGTTTATAACGGCACCTCGTTTTACAATCACTTAGGGACGCAATCGTTGGAAATCCAAAGGCTGTTGTAATTCGTGAGACGCTATCATCGATCCTGCCCATCTCTCAGAGCATTAGGATGCTAACTGATCCGACCACCTATCATGTGGTCGTGGATCTAGTTGTCTGCCCAACAGCGACTTCATCAATCATTTCGGATGAGTTGTAGTTTCTTGCAGTCAACGCCCACTATCGTTTCATAAAAGCCTTCATGGGTAATCCCTTTCGGTCTGTGCACTTCCTAAACGCCTGTTCGTCATATCGCTGGTTACGATGTTTCTTCTAGTGGGAGATCAGAGGACCCTTGTTGTCGTTCTTGGGGCCTTGACGCTCGGGGAACTGAAAGATATTGTTAGCTATCACGTCTTTTGATACATGGGCGGAGAGGAGTCCCTACCTCAGTAGACTGGGTCTCGCCCTTCTCAAGGATCACCTTGATGACCTCGTCATCGACAGAAGTGCCGAACTCGTTCTCGAGGGCGGCCTTGGAGGCGGCATCGTAGGTGCCCTGAGCTCCTTGGCTGTGAATAAGTTAGCACTCATGTTCTTGCCCGTTACAACAGTCCTTGAGACGGGCTAAATGAAGGACGGCGACAATGAAGAAAAACTGGAGTTGAGTTTCAAGCCTTCAATAGCCGACCACGTCCCGCGGTGCACAGGCTTCAAAGTGCATGCCAAGGCAACTCAAGCCCCTTATCATAGTGACCAAACCAAGAAACAAGCAAGTAAAGAGGAGAAAGCGGGGGTGGCTTGAATTGACTTACCCGTGTGTCAGGAAGATCTTGAAGGAGGAGATGAAGTGCGCCAGAGGCACGCTCTTGTCGGACTGCCACTTCTTGTAGGTCTCGAAGTCATCGATGAAGATGAGGAAGTCCTCGCTAGAACCCTTGTAGTGGACCTTGGTCTGGGTAGTCTCGCCGCGAGCCATTGTGATAGTATTGGGGTTGGTGAAGTTGTGATAGTGTTGGTGGTAAGAAGTCGTTTGGTTTGGAAGACCTGAGGTAGGTAGTCTTGCTGATTTGTTAATATGAAGAATGTGAAGAATGAGGATGAAGAAAAGAAAGAGAGGAGGAGACCTCAAAGGTTTAAAAGGAAGCTCAATGGGAGGAGCTGTGGCATTTGTTGATCGAGAAGCTACGTCATAGCCGTGCTTCCAAGCATCACCTCATGGAGCGGGTAAGTGGGCTGCTACGTACCGCGTCGCGGGGCTTGCAGAGGGGAGCTACCCACTAAAAGCCGGCCATAGACAGCTATGTCGCCAATCAAGGAGCAGCCTCTCGTTGCTTGCCAGGGTGAAAGTTGTCAGTGTTATTCCTCACGTTCCTACATGTTAAATCCACTGCGTACGTCACCATGCTTAAAGCAAAACAGACAGGAGCAAAGCGGGCATGGACAAAGAGAACAACTCATCTCGTCCGAGCCTCCTGTTGATGATTGATCGATCGCGTGCCCCCGCCGCTAGCCCCGGGCAATAGAAGCATTGACTTGACTGCAGTGGAACTCGTGTTGTTCTCCCGCTTTCCACGAATCTAAATCATCGTCGTCTGATTGCCTTGGTAATTTCATTGTGGCTTTTGTTGTCTACCTACCTAAGTAGGCATATGGCTCAGCCTGATCCTGATTCATGGCTCGTGATCCATGGATATCATGATTTATGCATTCGCGAGTGATGCCGACACACCAGCCTCTGGTTTGGGACTTGCCTTTGAAACTATGTAGTCTCATTCTATAAACTTATGCTCAAGCTTCACTTTTGTATAGAGTAACTAGAGTATACTTCTCGACTAATTGTGCGTTGGGAGTGATGCTATCCACAACTTGCAAGCAACTTTCCCATCAAAAGCCCCAGCCAACAATCCGTTTGCTTGCCGTATTGATGTATCCAACACTGCGGTTGCTCATAGCTGCCAATCTCTATCAAAAACAGTTATCCCCAGAAGAACCTGCGGATAATGCTTTTCCTTTCACCTTTGGAGCTTGTACAATTCGCCCACGGTGCGTCCTTACTCTGTGGAGTAGCATCGGCCCAGAAGGCCAAATTCTCCTTTGTTGCAGAGCACTTATTCAACTTCTGAAAACTCTGAGAAGAGCTAGCTTGAATCTTGTTGATCGCAGAACCCAGTAAAGCTGCCGTATCCTCCATGTTGCTTTCAAGCTTCTTCTTAGAAATGATTTCGATCATGTCAAGAGGTCGAAGCTCAGAAATCCGCGTGAGCTCAAGTTTTGGGTTCATGGTACCTGACTTGCAATCTTCCTCTTCACATTGTTCCTGCGTCTCGGGAAGTACAGAACTCTTTGTTGTGTGCGAGTATGAGCTCTGTTCACGACCGACCTTGTCAAAGATATCAACCCCGCTGTCACTCGACATACTCGTCTGTCGGACATGGCACTCAATTGATGGGTCCTCGCTAGCCCTACGAGTTACGCTCCTTGACCTCTTGGCCATGCTGGCCACGCTCAGTTTCCTCATCACAGTTGATGCCGACCGCCTGACCATGTGCTCATTTCGTGCGATACTTGTCATGCTAGGAAGAGGAAGAACATCTTGGCTCCAAACATCTGCCAGGAGAACCTCGAGCCGCGCCCTTTCACTTCGAGGCGGTGCCAGGACCGGCGGTCTAGCTTTCGTTGACAGCAATGACTGTGAACGATTGAGTGGATCGGTACCGCCAGTAATAGGCCTCATACTGCTTGTATTCTTCAAAATGACGCGGCACAGTGATGCTTCAGGGCGTACGACAGTTGTACGATGAACCGAGAGGCTCCGTGCAATTGTTCCTACAACTCAAAATAAGATTTAGACTGTCAGTGGGAAGACAGGCTTACCTGGTCGTCCGAATACAGCACCTAGGCTTTGGATGTCTAAAGAGAGAGAAATGTGAAGACCAGGAGTTTTCACACCTGGCTCTGAACCAGGAGGCCGATGTAACCGGCTTCGCCATATGGTTTCTTCCTTGGAGGTACAAGCCGTCATGACCAGCTCATACAGTTGATGATCGCTCTCAAAGACCAGTTTCCAAGAGAAAGGCGCCAGGTGACACTGTAAACCTACAGAGATGTTAGCTAAGTCTGCAATTAATGTATGTGTAGCCTACCGCGCCCGTTGTTGGCATCTTCGACCGTTACACTATGCACATCGATGCAAGCCAGGATCGTGTAAATCGTATCGAACTTTCCACCAGAAGCAAGACAGAGGACATCTTTATATAGCAAGCAAATCATGTATTGGCCATCGACACCCATCTCGGTCTGCCAGCAGACGTGCAAGACTCCACATAGTTGTATATGTCCGAACGAACGGACTTGATTCTTCGAGGTGGCGTCGAGTCTCTGACACTTTATTAGCCCGCAGAGGGGACAAAATATTCGGGGAACATACCCTGTCGGCAAAAACAATTCGGTCTTGCAGTAACCATGTCTTTTCAAGGGCACCCTTCATCAGGTTGTCCTCGGTCGAGCGATTAATGGCAGAGGTGGCTTCTCGAAGCCTCACCAGAGCGGTTTCAACTTCCATATGAGAGTTTGGACAGTCGATAACGGGCGTACACCTTAGAAGCTCTGCAAATAAGAGGGGATATTTGCAGATTCTTTGGATAGGCTAAAGCTAGCATGTCAGATGACGGAACACCAAGAGTCAAGTTGACATACCTTGACAAGGAGATCACCAATAGTGAGAGACTTTCTGTCCTCGCCATCATGTGAGGATTCCAATGTAAAGGCAAAGGCTTCGAGCCCTTTTTGATGTATCTCCCACTCAGGCAGACATTTAAGGGCTGAACTAGCATCTTTGATCATGACCTCGTACTTCGCTCCATATTCCGTATATATGAAAAACTGATACATCTTGTAGCAAAAGGTTAGATAATAGTAGACATGGGCTACGTCGATGTATACGTGCCTTCTTACTGAAAACTTTGGCCACTTCTGCTGCTACCTGGGGTTCAGAACTAATGCCGGGCTCCTTCTCGAGCCATTGAAGGTTATTTTGGTACTCTGGAAGTACATCTAGGCTTGACAGTCGACGATGGTCGTTTTTGCGGTTGACCAACTTGGAAGACATAGCAAAATGGTCAGCCTGGGTGTACTCCGAGTCTGGGACCACACGGTGGAGCTCGCCAAGTATATCATCGTGCAGTTGAAGTATCTCATCAAGGTTGTGATGAATCGATGAACGTAGACGTTCTGGCAAAGTAGGGAGAGCAGCAAGCATGTTGATGTAAGTCTAAAGGCTGGTTAGTTAACTTCATGTACCTTGAAACAGAAACAGCCTACGTTTATGAGATATCGAACGTCGCCAATATAACTTTCTTCAGTGCTGATGAGCTCCTCCAGAATCTGTCGTCGACGCAGAGAGCGGTGCACCGCGGCAACATCCACATTGACCCTCTCCAATGGCATACTGTCCTCGGAGAAACGAGGCGCAGATGCAGAAGCTCGATTGCTACGGTCAGTCCGTGAACGGCAATGCGAATGACGATTGTGACGACGTGAGCGCGAGAAAACACTGGCACTAGCAAGACTCATGCTGGCGCTCTGAATTGCCGCGACAAAACCAAGGGATGACCCTGAAGACGATATTCGATGGCTAAATTTGTTGCGAAGAGATCGTTGATAAGCGCTGCTTGATTCGATGTGTTCCCAGCCTGCATCTGGAGGCCATACATCCTCTCCATGGTCTCTATGGCTGACTCGTCGTTGGAGAGATCTCATCCACTTGCGGAACGGTCGTTGTGGCCTGGCGTGGTTGGTACGACGATCGTTCTGAGGAGGCTTTTCGACATGGTTTATAGGTATCTGCGAACAAGGAGGACGAGTCTGCAAGTTGACTGCCTCTTCAGGGGCCACGCTCTGGGTGCTCTCCAGGGCAGCTAGAGCATTGATATCATCAAAGCGCAATCCGCCAAGCCCGGAGGATGAGTTGATATCATGAAATCTGCCAAGACGATCATGGAAGGTTGTAAACCGCGATAAATCTGGAAAGCCGGCCGTCCAACTGAAATGCCGCGAATTATGGATGCTGGAAGAAACATCAGGCAAGGCTGGAGGGTTCACGAGGGCCATGCTGGAAAGAAATCGACGAGGTAAAGTCCAAGAAAAGTAACAAAGTGCTTGTCCCAAGAAAGTCAAACAAGACGCCAAAAAGGGGGCTTTAAACGAGTCGTCGAAACATGGCAGTGATGATGTATGATGAGAGAGAGGCAGAGAATCACGAGAATCACGAGCAATACCCGCACCTCGAACAGGAGCCCAGAAGAGCCATATAATTCCATGAAGAACAGGTCCAATAACAGGAAGGAGGTAACGATATGGATATAGGTAGGGACCCAGCGTTTCCGATTGTTCCTTCCTAGATATCACAAAAGGTAACCCTGGGTAGGAGCAAGGAAACTTCATCGAGATCATCTTCACCGAGTATTCCATCCGATACCAAAAGAAACCCTTGATATTTGCAGCTGCAGCGAGGCTGTCTTACACAGTCCTATTGGCTTATTTGCAATTCGCCACTCAAGATCCTGGGCGTTGGAATCGTACAGTCGGTGACGAGAAGCCGAAGTGGCACGGCTGAAAGGCAGTGATACAGCGGCGCCTGCAAGATATTTGTTATTGTATAACGGCTTCAACTGGAAGACCTGAGATAGTGGTGCAACAAGACAAAGGAACAAGAACTTGATAAAACTTGATCATATGCGCTTATTCTAGGTAAATACACGCTCTGAACATGGCCAGGCGCAATTAGATGTCGACTCCGAGCCATAGTACCTAGGTATATATGGCCTCATTTATGGTTTGCAGTAACTTTGCGACGTTTGTGGAATGAAGGTCGATCATGCAAGCACTCGGGAATTAACATGGACGGCCTGACCCAGGGAGTTGGCCCGACGTAGCGGCGAAAAAGTCTATTGTCCATACTGTCAGATATTAAAAAGGCTGGGAAGGCCGGACGAAAACGAAACTTGGGACATGATTGTGCAACCGTCATGCTCATGACATGAACCATTGTTGCTGGTGACGGGTGCTTGAGTATGAAAAAGGTTGAGGAGTTCCACTTATGTCACAAGACTCCGTGAAAGAACGAATGAGAGAGTGTGTATTCCTGAGATGCTTCATTAACTTTGGCGTGCTATCAGTACAGTTGCTTGTGATGAGGCTTAACAATATAAATTACCCTTCTTAAACTTGCCTTGTATGCGTTTAGCACCTAGTGCCATTAAGGAAAGCCACGAGTAACCCCAAGAAGCAGGTACAAAAGAGGATCGTTCTTATCTAGGCATGCCTTGGTTCGTTGTTGAGGCCATTGTGAAAGTCTGCTCAACCAAGTCGAGTTCAGCCCGAATATTCGGTCATACCGAGCCTGATTCGTAAGCTCTTTACACCGTGACAATTATCAGTTTTCATACATACAATGTGCTCTTGAACATGTAGCCAGTCAGTCTCCACTGATACTCTCACTTACACATCATCAGTTAATCATCTATTGGCGAGAACGGCTTGTCCGGCAATTGTCAACTTGGCATAACCAAGTACAAGTCAAAGAGAGCCAAAGATGGACGTGACTCGACGATATGGTGTAAGCTAACTGGCTCGGCATCGTGGCGGTGCATCCTAAAGACTACCATAGCTAAGGTTAGGTAATGTAAGCCCCCAAAGAGAGACAAGGTCCAACTCAGCTCTTCCGTGGGATCTTAGATCGGTGTTCAGGGGATTAGCGTGTGGTGTTCAGGGATTGATAGTGGTGGATTGTTGGGGGGGTAGTGCCCCGACGCTAGAAGAAAAGGGAAGAGACATGCCGACTGCCCGAGATGGAAACGAACACGTTGAACTTTTTGGTGATGAGCGACTCGACGTGACTTGATTTTACCATTTGACGAGGACGAAAGCGGAAAAGTTGATGGTTTCACGATTCAGATTTTAGCTAGCTTTACTAATTACTTCACGTATTGATTGACTTGATTTATCACTACAACTTGCCTCTAACTGCAGTATACGGTACTCGGTATTACTGTACCCTTAGGTACCCATTGAGGTTTAAAGGTTGCCACGTGCGTGGGCCCTTTTCCCTATCGCCTTGCCTTTCCCGTCGTGACAAATCTACTACTACTACTACTACATGACAGGAAGCCGGTGATTGTTGCCTCCGTGTCTTTTTTTCTCTCTCACTCTTTCTTTTCCTTAGTCAAATTCTATCTCTTCGGTTTCTTTCCGACTTCTTCATACTCTCTTCCTCTCCTTATCTTTAGGTGCTTTGGACCATTTCTCTCCTTTATCGCAAAGCAAGCCTTATTACCTCTCTCTTCTACATACGAACTTAGTTCAGCCTTGTCTCGAGTGCTCGCCTTGCGCATTGCCCTGACCATGGAGAGCGCCTTCGCTCGACCTGTTGGCGATGTCCTCGCCAACTTCAACGTCGATAAGACTGCTGGTCTAAGCGACGCGCAAGTCGCTGAACTGCGTAACAAACATGGGCGCAACTGTATGTCGACATCCCCGCTACCAGTTTGCCTGTTCTCTAACTTTCGGCAGCTATTCCCGACGAACCTCCTACTCCTCTCTGGGAACTCATTCTCGAGCAGTTTAAGGATCAGCTGGTCATTATTCTTCTCGGTTCTGCCGCGGTGTCCTTTATCCTAGCCCTCTTTGAAGAGGAAGAAGGCTGGAGTGCCTTTGTCGACCCTGTTGTTGTACGTGCTTAACTACCTTGTCTGTCTCAGTCCGAGTTAGACCACTAACCCAAATTTCCCAGATTCTTACTATTCTGATTCTCAACGGTGTCGTCGGAGTTTCCCAGGAAAGCAGCGCCGAAAAGGCCATCGCCGCCTTGCAAGAATACTCTGCCAACGAGGCTAATGTGGTTCGAAATGGTGGTCACGTCTCACGAGTCAAGGCCGAAGAGCTAGTTCCCGGCGATATTGTTACCGTTTCCATTGGCGATCGTATCCCTGCCGACTGTCGAGTGATTTCTATCGAGAGCAACAGCTTCTCCGTCGATCAAGCGGTTCTTACTGGAGAGAGCGAGAGTGTTGGAAAGCGCGCGACCACGGTTATCGAAGACGACAAGGCAGTCTTGCAGGATCAGACCAACATGCTGTTCTCCGGAACAACTGTTGTAACTGGTCGCGCCAGAGCTATCGTCGTTCTCACCGGCCCCAACACCGCTATCGGAGACATTCACGAGAGCATTACCGCTCAAATCTCGGAGCCCACCCCTCTGAAGCAGAAGCTCAACGACTTCGGTGACAGTCTGGCCAAGGTCATTACGGTTATCTGCATTCTGGTCTGGCTGATCAACATTCCCAACTTCAACGATCCCAGCCACGGTAACTGGACCAAGGGCGCCATCTACTACCTCAAGATTGCTGTGTCTCTTGGTGTCGCCGCCATCCCCGAAGGTCTTGCCGTTGTTATAACCACCTGCTTGGCTCTTGGAACTAGAAAGATGGCCGCTAAGAACGCCGTCGTCCGAAGCCTTCCCTCTGTTGAGACCCTCGGAAGCTGCAGCGTCATCTGCTCTGACAAGACCGGTACCTTAACCACCAACCAGATGAGTGTGAGCAAGATTGTGCACCTCAACGAAGATGGTAGCGATCTCACCGAGCTGGATGTGGAGGGTACCACGTTCGCCCCTCGAGGAGCCATCAAGTCAAATGGCGCCGTTGTTCAGGACCTTCACAACACTTCCTCTACTATCCGTCAAATGACCGAGGTTGCCGCCATTTGCAACGATGCCCAGCTTGCCTACGATTCCCGATCTGCCACCTTCTCCAGTATTGGTGAGCCCACTGAAGGTGCTCTGCGGGTTTTGGTCGAGAAGATTGGACCTTGCGCCCCGACTGATACCCGTCCCGAGGACTGTGTTCACTACGCCAGCGCTGCCTATCAAAAGGAACTCCCCCGTCTCGCTACTTACGAATTCTCTCGCGATCGCAAGAGCATGTCTGTCTTGGTTGGTAACGGCAACAACAAGAAGCTTCTGGTCAAGGGCGCTCCTGAGTCTGTCATTGATCGCTGCACGCAGACTCTCATTGGTCCCGGTGGTAAGAAGGTTCCTCTAAGCAAGGATATTGCGGACCGTCTGATGAGCGAGATTGTACGATACGGCAACAACGGTCTTCGAGTTATCGCCCTGGCTAGCATTGACAATGTGCCTGAGAACCCTCTTCTTCACTCCGCCTCTTCTACCGAACAGTACGCCCAGCTTGAGCAGGATATGACCTTCCTCGGCCTCGTCGGCATGCTTGATCCTCCTCGAGAGGAGGTTCCGGGCGCTGTTCAGAAATGCAAGGATGCCGGTATTCGTGTCATTGTCATCACTGGAGACAACCGTAACACCGCTGAGAGTATTTGCCGGCAGATTGGCGTCTTTGGTCAACATGAAGATCTTACTGGAAAGAGTTACACTGGTCGCGAGTTTGATCGACTGTCCCCTAACGAGCAACTCGAGGCAGCCAGGCGTGCATCTTTGTTCTCGCGCGTTGAGCCCAGCCACAAGTCCCGACTGGTCGATCTGCTTCAGTCTCTAGGTGAGGTTGTTGCCATGACTGGTGATGGTGTCAATGACGCCCCTGCTCTCAAGAAAGCTGATATCGGCGTTGCCATGGGCTCCGGAACCGACGTCTCCAAGCTGGCTGCCGATATGGTTCTTGCCGACAGCAACTTTGCCACTATTGAGGTTGCCATCGAAGAAGGACGTTCCATCTACAACAACACCCAGCAGTTCATCCGTTATCTGATCTCATCCAACATCGGTGAAGTCGTTTCTATCTTCCTCACGGCTGCTCTTGGCATGCCCGAGGCTCTGGTCCCTGTTCAGCTTCTGTGGGTTAACCTTGTCACCGATGGTCTGCCCGCCACGGCTCTTTCCTTCAACCCTCCTGACCACGACATCATGAAGCGTCGCCCTCGTAAGCGGGATGAGGCGCTCATTGGCGGATGGCTCTTCTTCCGTTATCTCGTCATTGGCACCTATGTCGGTCTCGCTACCGTTGCAGGCTACGCTTGGTGGTTCATGTACAACCCTGAGGGTCCTCAGATCTCGTTCCGCCACCTCACTCGCTTCCACCATTGCTCAGCTGACTTTCCCGAGATTGGCTGCTCAATGTTCTCGAACGACATGGCCAAGTCAGCTTCGACAGTCTCTTTGTCCATTCTGGTTGTCATTGAGATGTTCAACGCCGTAAATGCCTTGTCGTCCAGCGAGTCTCTCCTCACCCTGCCCTTGTGGAAGAACATGATGCTCGTCTATGCCATCGCTCTGTCCATGGCGCTGCATTTCGCTCTTCTTTACATCCCCTTCCTCCAGAGCCTGTTCTCCATTCTGCCTCTGAACTTGCTGGAGTGGAAGGCGGTTATTGCCATTAGCGCTCCTGTTGTGTAAGTCCACGATCATCTTCAACTGTCAAGTATACAACTAACTGTACGCAGAATCATTGATGAAGTACTAAAGGCTATTGAGCGACAGTTCTTTATGCAAACAACAACCGACGTTTCCCTCAAGACAAAGAAAGAGCAATAGAGAAAGGCATGGAGAGAAGGGATTGAGCATATCTGGTTAGGCCAGAAAGTGACTAGAATCTACATGTACCATATGGTAACCAGCTCTTTGAGCTGAGATTAGAACTAGACGGCCACGTTGGCCCCCTACATAGCAAATTCCCAAATTCTGATTTAATGCCATTCACACCATGAACCCGAAAGCAGACTTTGCGTGCACCAAATTCGAGAAGGGAACGGGAGGCATTGCTTGTGTGCTTATGCACTGTCATTACCCAGCGGTTAATATCGACTGGGTATCTATTCATACAAGATACATAAACCACTTAATTCCCCGCTCTAGTTTCGCAGATTTGTTCATAACGCCGCCACTCTAATCCTGTCGTCCCTTTAGTAATCGCTTGGTAATCTTGTCCTTCTCGATAATGTAAACGTGAGCACCCCAGCCTGAAAGGGCATCGCGGTCGACGGCGTTGAGCAACGACTGGGAGATTGTCTCAAAGAGGGCCTCGGGATCCTGCAAAGTCCTTTTGTTAGTTTTATTCTCGAGAAAATAAACAGCCAGAGCACAATACGAGCCGTCAGTGGTCTAGGCATCATGAATACGCACCAGATTAGGCTCCCACAGACCCTCACACATTCCAAAGAGCTGCTCTGAAGCAGTACCAGAGACGATAAAGTCCTTGGCGAAGTCGATACAGCCAATACTGTCAAAGCCGCAGATGAAGGGCTTGCCAGTCTTGGGGTCGAGACCAGCAACGACGGGAGAGACAAAGTAAGGACCGAAGCGGCGCTCGTAGAGTGAGGAAGAGACAAGGTTGGCAAAGGTGCGAGGGGCGATGTCGCGCTCCTCACGCAGACGGTACATGTTGACCTTGTAGCGGAAGAGGTCGCTGACGGTGTTGACGTCGGTGGCTAGACCGGTCAGTCCGAGGAAGACGTCGCCATACTGGAAGATCTTGGGGAAGTTGTTGGAAACAGTGAGGGCCTGGAGACCGAGGCGGAGATCGCATGCGATGGCGACACAGTCCTTGCCGACCATGGCGACGCAGGCGCCGCCGTCTACGAGGGAGAGGAGAGGTTAGTTTCTTGTGTTGTATTGGGGGTGGGCGTGAAGGTGGACAAAGACGAACTTATCGAGAAGGGAGACGACTGTTGATTGAGATGCAATTAGCTTGATGTGCAGAAGAAGCGGTTGGAAAGCAACATACCATGATGGTGTTCTGGGATAGATGGAGATGCGAGGTCGGACAATCGACGTCAACCAGCGACCGTCTTATCGAGAGGAATTCGAGGACGACGCAATCGTTATCTGAAGCAACGGATTTGGCTGAGGTGTCGCTAGTTCTTTATGGTAATGTCGCCTTGTAAGATGGTTGAAGAGCAGTTGACGTGGGCGAGATGGATGGTTGAAGCTCCTGTAACTGGGCTGGAGCTACAGAAGCACTGCAGTGAGGTTGCTGCTAACTGGAATAGAGAATAGAGGTAAGGTACGTACTGGCGGGCTGCAAGGCAAACACGTCTGGCGCGGCCAAGGAGGAGCCTGGGAAGTGTGGCGTGTGAGAGGCTCAGTAGCTTTCCTTAGTAAGCTGGTGCAGGTTGAGGGAACTCATAGGTGCACCGG
>JAJJWN010000390.1:0-19645 GCA_021655885.1 Fusarium abutilonis
TGTTAAACCTGAAGGTATATAAGAGAAAAAGGTTCCTTGTGCCACTAATTATGGCGCGCCTACTTTTGGCCGGTTCAACAAAACGCATTGATATAATTCAAGTCCTGTGAACAGCCACAATTGTTAAACCAGAGCTATTGATATATATACCAAAATACCTAGCATGTCACTAACTAAGTGGTGCGCCCTGTTTTTGGCACAGTGGTCGGTTCAACAACAATCATAGAACAAAGGCAGTCCAATCATGAATAACCCCCCCCACAGCGTAAATCCCAGGCTAGATCGAATCACACGTGCTGTTGACGGCTTGAATCTTGCTGGCGCCAAGAAGTAGAGTCAGGGTTCTCCTACAGGGTCTGACCCTGCAGGGGCCAGGCTATTCATGAACATCGTATCCATCTGTCATCCATTATCAATTTCAGTAAACAAGGGAACCTACATTGAAACGTTGCCAAAAGGGGATTTACCCGTTCAAGAACTTTTGCCACGAAGTTGAGCGCTCTTTGTTTCAGCTCGCTATCTTTGTTGTCCATTTTAGTATGTCTGTAATTATGGGCGAGAACAAAAGCTTTGGCTTCTTTTATGTCTGGGATACTCCTCGTAGAAGCGCGTCCCCATCGTGTAATGGGACGACGCTTTGATCTCGTAAATGCACGAGGCTTGACAATCAAGCAGCGTCATTCCTCAAGCCTCGATTGTGATTTATGGCAAGGCAGCATTAATCACCACCAACAACAACAACAATATCTCTGACTACAGCATCAATTCATCATCGTACATTCTGGCCGATACACTTGACTTTGAAGATTCGTCCTGATCCGGGCAAGCCACAGGACTTTGATCCAAACTTTGGTTTCATTACGCCCAAGAAATGGAATCAGAGCAGAGCCATCTCGAATATGTACCAATCATGGCAGCTCAAGTCGTCCATAAGACGGTTGGTCCTGACAAGACCAGCCAGCCATGTTGAGCTAACGAGCAAACTTCGCAAGCGGACGTTGACGGCTGCCCTTTACAAGCCTCCTATCGGCCTGGCCGTTCGGAACGACGTTAGCAAGTTCAGGACCTGCCTGCGGCGTGAACTTACGATCTCCAAGTGTTGATACAATGACGATCGCAGGTTCGGGAGTGGTGACGCTGAGTTCCGATCAACCAACATTCGATGATACCCTGATTCTTTCATAGACTCTTTCGAGTGATAGGCCTTTACTTTTCCTCTATCACTGATCTTCATGTTAAAGTGCCAGAGGTAGTTAGATGAAACAGCCCAATCTGGCGTGCTAAAGACCGTGTCTTGACTTCGCCCAAATCTAGTCCAAGTCATACTTTAAGCTTCGTGATGGGGCTGCGCAAATGATAGGACCCCTGTTGCAAGGTATAACTTAAAACAGAAGGTCTTTATAACGTCTGGCATTGGTTGATTTACGGCAAAATGCTCCTGACTGTAAAGCTTGGATTATTGCGGAAGCCGGTGGAATGATAGACATGGCACGTATGATGTGACGGACCCAAAAAGTCAAGATGTAAGTGCTGTATATCGTCTGCTCTCAAGTATAGGGCACTCTATGCATCGCCTAGGTCTTGGTGTAAATCTGAACCACAAACACGAAGCAGCAAGTGAGATAGTAAGTAACATAAGTAGCTTGTAAGAGATAAATTTAACTCCGTAGACTATTTTATAGGAAAGCTCGTGCTGTACGTTGGGTATAAGCACCTACTGGCATGCTTCTGTCTGTACATCAAGGCATAAGGAACAAGACCAACCTGGGCGAACATATTGCAATATGCGGAGCAGCATGTCTATGTATCAAAGTTTCTGCTTTCGTTGATTGCATAGCTGAGGGGATGCGCTACATGTACATGTGGTAGGCTGCTCAATTACCACTCCGATATATACAGTTGTGAGCAGATATATGTCTTGGTAATCTTCCTGTGGAATTGAACCGAGCAGTAACTCTATTCAATCTGTTAAAGAATAGGATTCGCAGTTCTGTATTCAGAACTCTTGTGGACCATCAACATCTTGTCTGCTTCAGTACGCTCAAACTCCCAACAAACAACCCGTCATTCGCTGCAAATACCCCCAAACTCTGCCTACTCTTTGAATCAAGTATCAATTCACGTCAGTACAACTAGAGTTGTATTTTATCGCCTTCGTCCCTCAAAACATCCCTTCATAGATCATCGCGACTCGCTTCGTAGCCATCACCGGCTCCTTCGCCATCAACTAGCGCTTTCTAGAGAGGAAATTCCGCCCAACTTCTCTGGTTTACAACATGGAATTGAGAGAATAAGAGATGATTACTAGCTCCCTTACGATTTCGTGGTTGTGCGAGACGCAGCCTGCAAGGGGTTGCTGATATTCCAGATGGTCACAGTGACATACACTTCTAGCAGGATAATCCCAGCGACTTCAAGTACCATATGTATATACAGGTTTGTTGCCTGTCCTGCTCTTAAGCCGTAGTTCTCTACAGGTCAGAAATCTACTTAAAGAATCACACACTGCTTCATATACCTTGAACAAGAGGATAATTAAAGACCAAGTCGGATAAGATTATCAACATGTTGAGGCATCCAGGTACATTCATGGCTTAATTACATACATAATGGGTTTTATCTGTATTGTTATCCCTCAAAAACATGGCGGACTAAAAACCGCAAACCATACCCCAGAAGAGACTCCCTAGCCATCATCTACAATACGTGAAACAGCATGACTTAATGATACAGTGTTTAGCTCTGCAGAGCTCTGGTGTCACTTGTTTCAAGATGACAAGCTTAACCACCAACAGCCCGGCCAACAGCGCCGGCAATCTCGCCAAACAGGATACCCTTGAACACACTCTCGCCCATTCCTTGCGTCCAAGCACCAGCCTCCTTGAGGCGAGCCTTCCACGCCTTCTTCTGCTCCTCGCCCAACTCCTCCCACGTCTTGCCGGGACCATGGACCGATGGTTCATGGACGTCAAGCTTGAGTTCTGGGGCCTGACCGACTTCCCCGCCTGCTGTCGCGGGGGCCACATCGCCCTCATATACTACAAGAGTTTCACCAGTGGCAGTCTTTACCACGTCTCGGCCGGCAAGCTTGGCAAGAAACTCGTCGTTGAGTAATCCGGCGGGCGGATGCTCAGGGGTACGCAGAGTGCCGTACCAGGAGGGGAAGAACTTGTGTGCCTGAAGAATTGGTCGGTTTACACCATTTAGTTCCAGAATAGTCTGCCCGGCGAGGGCAATGATGAGCACGAAAACGGCCATGGTAATAGCTAGAGGGCGGGAGGAAATGCCGCGCGACTGGATGGCTGTAACATAGCGAGCAGGACGAGGAGGGGCATTCCTATTGCGGGGAGACTTGTCAAGGTGCTTCTTCAGGGGGATGCTGTGAACAGCAACGGTCTTCTGGAGAGAAGTGCTAGCAAGTTTAATGAACTGTTGACGGCCGGTGGTCTTCGGGGTCACGAAATGTGAGAAGGCCACGCCAGTGATGTTGTCGGTTCCATGAACCTCCTTGAGTGTGGACATGTGCCACAGTTTAGACAGCAGATCGACAGAACCACCTGTTGAGTGATCAACTGTGTAGAGGGAAATCGATGAATCGTGGCCCGCGACTGCGATAATAAACTGCGTGTCGCCGAGTGGAGCAGTGGGTGAAGCCGGGGGCGACAGGTTGGCCAACGCCAGAGCAGTTGCAGAGATCTTTCTTGGTATCCGGGCATTGATGGACAATCTCGCATCTTTCTGACCAGCCTTGGGCAATCTATATGCCTGCACCACGACTCCGCTTCGCTTGGGGAGATTGGACGCAGCTACAAGGAAGTTGGGGCTCATATATCGAATCGCTCGAAAAACGGGTCGCTCGCCATGGTCGTCGGGCATTGTGTATACTAACTGCGGTTCGCTGGTCTCCTTGGCATTGATGTTGACCAGATACAGCTCGTACTTGAAGCAGTATGCTACTTGAAACTCGTTTTCTCCTGTCTGCACAATATCCAGATCTTCAGCTTCTTTTTCAAGCTCTAGAGTGCCGCGCAGCTTGGCAGCGGCTCCAGAAGCCTCGAAAATCGCAAGCTGGGGCTCCTTGCCCATCGCTGTAGCTACAGCACCTGCTGTCCCTGCAATGCGCAATAGTCGCTGATATGTATCGGCATCGGGGTTTTGGAAGAGAGAGGTGCGCGACACCTCTATGACATTGGCGTCGGGTGTCTTGGTTCCAACGGAGGCGCGCGACCTGGACTGATCGACGCTTAGGATCCGGAGATGTTCATTCTTGCCCTTTGCGATGCTGTCGGGGCTTGAGTTCACACCGGCGTAGAGATATGTGTTGTTGCCTTTGTGAGGGCCAACTGCGAGGGACATGACGCTGTCTTCATCACGAGAAAGGTTGATCTCTCCGGCTGTGCGAAGCTCTTGCTGCGAAACTGTCTCGAGAACAGTCTGCGCCTCTGGTTAGTCCACTGCTATGTGTCGTAGTCTCGCAGGATCCAACTAACAATCTTGTTTCCGACACCAGAGCGACCAGCACCACCTCCACCACCTACGACTACACGAGTCGAATCTTCAGGGTCAAAGTCGACGGCATAGAGGGGGTAGTCGAGTTCGATACTCGAGCGAGGGAAGGGCGGGGCCATGACGTATGGCGATGAGGCAAGGCCTCTTCAGGTTGGTTGACGATATGGTTTGACTGAGAGAACAGTTGAGAGAGCTAATTTGGTAATGCGCTGGGTCTGTAGTTGACGTAATGTTGATCGCGGGCTGTTGGTGTTTGATGTTGAGTGATGCTCGAGGCCAGATGTCGAGCTTGGAGCTTGCTGGTTGGTTAGAAGATGCCAGCCACATGTGGCGGTATCGACACAAATACGAGTGTGGCTTGACTTACACCAACTTGGAACAAGTCACATTAGAACAACATTTGAAAATATCTTGTTCCTTTTAGAGGGAATCCAATATCTAATCACTGATCATTTACCAGAAGTGTTCAATTGAAGCTTATTTTAGTTTGACTATGAAGCGAAAAGCAATTCTTATCGGCTCTCCCGTCTCTGTTACTTAACTATAGGCATGGCAGCGAGATTTGAAATTCATCAGATATCTATGAGCTCTAGAGACTAATTGGCAACGATTAGAGTAATAGCTTGAAAGTTTGATCAAGTTCTGCTCACACAGAGAAGCAGTTGTGCCTCGTGTCGCCTCAGCGTTGCAACCACGGTCTCGCGTACAAGGGTTATGAAACTGTTGAAACGTCATCGCAGGCTTATCTAACTACCATAAACTCAATCCTCAACCCATCATGGGGATTGCCTGAAAGAAGACATGACAATCGAAGGATCAGGCCATGATAGCCAACAGCTTGGGTGTGCAAGCTTTAGTAATCGAACAAACCCCAGTTCTGTAAGCCCCCGGTAGCCATTACATATTTAGGAGTTGGACATGGTTCAACTCCTTTTTTAGAAAAAAAGCCTTGAATAGGTAGTTTCCAACAAGATTGACACCGAAGAGTATCGAAATATTGTTGAGCTAATTACCTCCGTAGTTAGCTTGGACTTTGGAAACCAGCCGCATAACTATAACCCAGAAGTCTAGACGAGATCACAAGCACTCAGATACAATCCAGCGTTGGGCAGCATCGTTGGGTATTGTTCCCCTCAAATTTAGAGAGTCACGCCACTGCATGATGTTTAGGTCCCCAGGCTAGAAGCAAGATGAAGATCAGGAGACAAAGGAAAGGCAAACGGCACAACAAGACTGTCCTAGGTTGCCTTGGCGTTGTTGTCGCCGCCGCTGGATGCACCTATTGTCAGTTGACTGCGGCTGGCTGCGAGGCCTCCATGCATTGGGTCTCGTGTATATATGAGGTGTCAAGGTAAAGCTGCAAATTTAAAAGCAAAGAAGAAGGGGAAAAAATAACCATGCCATACATGTGGTTTAGCACGGGGGCTGTTTATGTATCAAATGTACATCCATGGATCAAACCGTAACGCATGTACAGTGCGTGCCCTCCTTAACACTTAACATTGGACAAAACACGCCAGTTATTACCAGGATGATGCTAGAAAAAGCCAAAGGATTCAGATTTGGGTTCAGGCAAGATAGATCAAAACCCAACAACGCGGTATAGCGCGATCACAGTGCATGTGTGTGGGGATAAGTGCGGGTATAATGATATATCACGAATTACCTGCGGAGTAAATGCTTGGGTTTCCCATTGCAGATATCGATATTTCCACGGCTTGTCTACTTTAGAAAGGTAAAGCGAGATTAATTTGGATTGGGCATGAAAGTCATCTCAGCATAGCTGCCCAACTGCGAGGCTGAAATTCAGCCAAAGGCAGCTAATATGAACCCCTGCTTCAAGAGAAGTGATCTAATGCGAATCACTCTCAGCGATTGCATATACATAATATGACAAAAGAGGAAGTCGACGCACGTTAGCCGCTAACCACCATACAACGTAGTATTCATTCTTTACAAACTTGGTTGTTTCACCCCCGGTTAAATTCCGAAATTGGAGGATGTGACAACAGCAACGCAGGTCAACCAACTCAACCATCTGTATATGCACCCTCTTCCTCCCTCCTTGAGCCTGGCGTAACACGACAGAAGAAAACACGCAGCCAACTGCACATGCATACCTACATTAAAATCACATGCATATGTACGTGCGAACACAAAACCCAACCCTGTGCTTAGACGTATTCCAGTTGGTCCCAACTGCCGCTCATGCAACAGCCATCACAGGTAGATCACCAACGCCATCTCTCTGCATAAGTTGTCTTCGTCGCCCATAGCCTCAGACGAGGCGAAAGAGGCACGACCACAGAAAAACCGAGTATTTCAGACACGTCACTTACGCACTGTAGTTGTTCAGTATGAACAACCATCTTTCACATGCAGAGTTCCCTCTATCCACGCGAACAAACCAGTTTTTGCACTGCTTTCATACATACATACATACATACATACATACATACATACATACATACATACATACATACATACATACATACGGGACAATCTTTTCTCGGAACTGCGCCACTTTACTACCGGATCTTTCTCCAGTCTCAATCGTCTTACAAATTTCAATGATTGGAAATACAAAGGTCCGCATCAGAGCCACCACCCATAGAGTTCTGCCTTCGAGTCGCCTTTAATCAGCAAGATCCGTTATACTTGTAATTTCTACACATAGTATTGCTAACTCTAGATGTATAGTAATTAGGTGCTTTTGTTAGCGTATCAGCCAACTTTGACTCCTAAAAGCAGTTTCCCAGAGACCAGAGAACTCCTGTCTTGTCCCAAATCACTCCCCGCTGAACAACAAGCACGAACCTGAGTAAATCACAATTCCAATCTTGAATCAATCCATAGCGTAAAATCATCCAAAATTCAAAGTTTTTCTCTTTGCCTCCTGCTTCTAATGACGCTGAAATTTCATATAGCATCCATGACCATTGAACCTGTTTCCCTCTACAGGACAAACAGCGATGTGGCAGGAAAAAAGAGTAAAACAAGCATAACAATCTGGGGTTGGATAGTTACTGTAGTAGTCTGGGGCCGTCCAAGATTTCAGGACGAGGAAACACACACGCAGCAAACACAAACACATCGCTTCACCTTCCGCCTTTTACAACAAACAGCAACCTGCCCATGCAACAAAAGCATGTAATCAAACAGAAAGAAAGAAACGAAATCAGGAAGACATTAAAAAGTACCAATAAAAAGTTTCGTCGGTTGCCCAACAGATGCGTCTTCCAAAAGTCCCACCCGCTAGTCACCTAATCCTGACCAAAAACCTGAACTACTCCGATGTTATATAGTATAGGACACTGATCGCCATATAGCGCAACACGAAATCCTGTGATTTCGTTTACTCCTGGTCACGAAAACTCCGAAACCTCGTTGCCCGTATCATCAATGCCTTCGATGAGTATCTCTAGTCGCCCAGCCACTTTCCGTTACTCGAGGCTGAACTGAAACCCATTGGCCAGTGCGAGGATCCTGCTCTTGCACTTGGCCTGAACCAGGGGGTGGTCCAGGAGGCCGGCCTTCCATCACTCTCAATGGCGGCAGCCTCTCACTATTGACCGAAGATGCAGCAGACGATGGCCGCGATGGCGCATGGTAACCTGGGATTGGCATTGAGGGTAAACCGCTGGGAGATGCGCTCGGATGACCGCTCGCAGGGGACCCGTAGGGAGGCAACGAGTACTCGGGGTGGTCATCGGTTCGACGGCGTCGGGCCGGTCGTTCGTTCGACAAAGAGTCGCCGCCATAGCCCATCGATCCAGGGGGGCCTGATGCCATCGACCCAGTATCTGCGTATGAGTTGCTTGTTGAAAAGGTGGGGCTTGGAGGCCCGACGGCGAGACCACTTATCGAAGGCGTTTGTGCAACAATGTCTCGTAAACGATTTCGGTCTTCGCGGTAAAAGTCCCGTTGCTGCGTTAACTCCTCGATCCTTATTTCCATTAAACGCCTTTCTTCCCGAAGCTCTTGTAATTGCTTGGAGTTTTCCTCTTGCATAATCTTCTTCTTTCTTCGATGCCTTGTAGAAGCCACGGCGTTCCGTTGCCTCTTTTCATCTGCTTTCTTTGACGCCTGAGAGAAATCCATATGAACGGGTATTGGCGTCTCGCTTCCGGGGAGCGTCATGTAAGCTTGCTGCCCCTCAACGCCAAAAAGGGACCCTCCCATGCCGTGCCTTCTTATTGTTTCCGACCATGGTGACGCAGTCTCACTAGGACCGGGACTGGGAAATGGTCGACCAGCTTGCATATTAGGATGGTATGGCGTTTGTGGATGCAGTGGAGGTGGCTGGTGACGGCCTGGCGCGTTGTTGGGGGGTAAAGCAGAGAGGGGAGCCTGCGTTCGAGGGGAAGTCATTGCCGCTTGGGAGAGCGACCTACCTGGATCTGACATTGATGAAGGAGGGCCAGTCGGTATCCCTGACAAAGGGTGTAAGCTAGGATACTGAGATCTGGTGTCGTCTGGCGTCATCTCTTCAAACGGCCGTTTAGCAGGCGATGCACCAAGTAGCGACGAGGGCATACGAGCATCTAAATCGCGAGATGGTGGGCCATGGCTCATACTGATAGCCCGAGGATGCTGTGTCGGGCTAGCTTTCGGTCTCGTATTATTAACGGCAGGAAAAGGAAAGGCCGTTGTTGGGGAGCCACGTTCTGACGAAGGACCTCCAAGAGGTGTCATCGGCCCAATTGGTGTGCCTGGAAGAGAGATTGATGCAGGCTGGCCAGTCGGGAAAGGTCGTGCTCCAGGAAAAGGACTATGAATTGTTACATCAGAAGGACGAGCAGCTGGGGGTAAAGGTCCATTGCCTCCTGAAACCTGTAACCGTGGTTCTAGAGGGTTGAGAATATTGTGAACCCCAAGAGTCTTTTGAGGAATATGTTGCATTCTATCTTCACCGTTCGTGTACTGGACATTGCTCACATGACGCAAATCTCGGTCATCGAGGTGTCCGTGCCGAATCGAGGAGGGGGAGACTTGTTCGTCTCCCTGTGGTGACCTCGAAGAGCGGCGCGAAGCATTGCAAGACGCAGGTCCAGTATGCGACATTGGGACCAGATCGCCTGTGCACACCTGGCCGCGAGGGCCGGCACATTGACTCTC
The DNA here is from genome assembly GCA_021655885.1 of Fusarium abutilonis. NCBI lineage: Eukaryota > Fungi > Ascomycota > Sordariomycetes > Hypocreales > Nectriaceae > Fusarium > Fusarium abutilonis. Next base: position 9,628 of record JAJJWN010000390.1, read on the forward strand.
TCCGGTCCCAGCTAAGGATGGTAGATTGTTGTCCTGGTTCACGCTCGGTTTCGGTAGGGACAAGTCTTGAGAAGGCCAAGTTGGTGTCGATGGCGTCCGCGGCGAGTTGGGAGATGCGCCGGTTGAGTCTGTTGTAGCAGAACCAGGCCTGTTCTGAGAGGCTTCCGCCTGCGACCACAGGCTTGTCGACTGGATCGCCAGATTGGATATGTCGTGTGCGTGGACTAGATGGGACTAACAGCCCAAACAGTCCAAACAAGGTAGAACTATCGTAACTCTCCTTTTGAGAGTTTCCAAAGGAGAGCAAGTAGGTTGTAACAACTAGATTAGGAGCACTGGTTCACTCCTCTATAAGCGACAACCTCAAATTTGTCAAGTTCGAATGCAGGAAATGGGTGTCCGATGCCGTCTTATCGAGTCCAATGAATGGTAAACAAGCACGTCAACCAGTTTGCGATCAACCCAGCTTAGCTCACTTGTAAGCAGGTCGTTGACAAAGATGAACGACGCAAGTGTAGTTGCGGGAGGGAGACTGCGAACAGGGATATCTCGACGTGCAGGTAAGCCAGCAAATCATACACTTCAGAAAGGCTTTCCAGCTCTGAATGGCTGCTGATGCGTGGCTATCGAGTCACGTTGTCAAGGGATCTTCTCGCCTCGCAATTCCAACTATTGGTTCTGCTGTATTTTGCAACCGACGTCACTTGTTTGGAAAGGATCGTGTAGGGGTGAGATGCAATGTGAGGGATGTAACAAACGCAACTGGCAGTTGGTGGCTTTGACGACAAAAGACAAGGTCTCGTCGATAGACGAAAAGGCTGATAGCGAGCTGCGTAGCCTCGGATTGTAAGGCTTTTGCAAGATAGAAAAGGGAAAGAAGTATGTATCCGAGATAGAAGAAGGGCAGAGCTGCGTCAGGCACAGGGACAGCCCAGTGATGTAAGTTGTCTGGCTAACACCACCAACAAGAGAAATCAGTTATGAGAAGCGAGGATATGGGGCTAACTGAAATCTAGAGCCACACTGTGTGGTATTCTTTACCTGCTCTTGTGTGTACGGGAACCATGCAAACCCTTGAGCTGGCTGGTCATCCAGAGACCAGAGTAGAAGTCCCGCAATAGCCATGGTTTAACACCTTAGCGAAAGAAGCCGTGGTTAGCTTCTGAGACTAGCTAGGGTCAGAGCTGGGGCGTAACAGCGAACAAGCTCTCTCTCAAGGTGATATGTAAGATGAGTAGTGCCGGGGAACGTTTGGATCAGGGGTCATGAAGACTAAGCGCAGAAGCATGTACGTACCGAGACGCTGAGATGCCCTTGCGTCGTGTGTCCACAGCGCCAAGTTCACAGCAAGGCTTAGAAGACTGGGGTCCTAAAGGACGGGGAGCTACTGGTAGTTTTGCCGTCATGACAATTTTTCTTCTTCTGTGTTTACCTAGTCGGTGTGCTTTCAAATCGGATATTGAGCCACATTCGTTTAAGGCTTTGCTTGTCACTATTAAAACGCTGCAACAGAAATAAGCTGCTAGATTTGGTGTTGACATTGTACAACCTCAAGGCCATGGTACTAAACACTCGCGAGGCCACTAAGGCTGCGAGGCAAGCAGGCCTCAGTCGAAAAAGGCTCTGGGATGTCTGCCAGCGCCCCAAAAGCTAAACTGAGCTCGACACCGCCCATCAGTTTAGTTCCGAGGCTGGCGCGGGCCAGCACCCAAGGATCCGGTGCCCTAGAGAAACTAGAGCGGTCAACGGGAATTGCCATAGCATAGCCAGTAGCTGTGGGCACGGTTGCTATAACCCGATCAAATTACAGCATCGATCCCGCACAAGATCAAGTGCGGCCCGTCTCTGCCCAAGCGTCATCCAGCACGTACGTATCTTGCAAGCTTGGTTCTCGATCGAGTGGTAGATGCAGGTGCAGGTACAGGTGCAGATGCCAGCAAACGCACCGGTCGTCGAGTGAAGACGGGAGTGCAAGGGCTCTCAGTCGTGGTGGGCGACTAGGTTAGTTGAGGCGCGAAGTGGGATCGCGGATCTACTGCAGGTAAGTTGAAAGAAAGAGAAAGAGGATCTTGGCTAAGGTAGACACGGTAAGCCGCTCTCGGGAAGCCTAAAAAGCAATAAGCGTACGACTTGAACAAGGAAAAGAGAAAAGAGACGACAACGAGCTGCGAGTCCATCCAACACGAACGTCAAGTGCCACTAACCCTACCAGGTACCCGTATATTACGCTGGAGCAACGTGGGAGAGCTGAGATGGGACAAGGAAACACTGGAGATCGTCGTTGCGCCCCGTGTCCGTGGGTTTGGGTGGTGCTGGACCCGACCTAGCCTACTACAGTAGCCTTCTGTACATAGCTGACCCTGGCTAGTCCTTGCAAGGTCTTGGTCGGTTGGTCCCTCGAGCGGTTCATTGAGTTGTGAACCTTTTTTGGTGTAATTAGATGGGGCCAGGGTGCTATACACAGTTAGCTAGTCGATATCCGAGATGTTTCCTTTTCTGATCAGTCAAAGAGCAAACTGCATTGCAAAAGTTTTGGAGGCCTCGAATGTAGGTGCGCATCGTTTGCACCCAGCCTAGGTCAATGCAAAGTTCGGTCGGCGAATTCTCCTTCAAGATGGATGACATGGCATTGCAGCTGGTCTCCCTGAGATCTTGATGCTGAGGGTGGGCAAGTAAGACAGAGACAGACGAGAGACGTTTACTGTACGTAGTAAAGCCCAGGGCAGGGCAGGGCTGCAGAACGAAGACGCAAGGCAGTTCGCTGTGCTCACCCCCGAGGTGATAGTTGAACCCTCGCAAACTTGAGCCTTTCGAGCGAGTTCCAAGTTGATGCAAAGGTTAAAAGCGATAACTACCTTATAATTAATGAGATTTGCTTTGGTGAGGCAAACCCCTGGTGCATCAACCTGTTGCTCTTGCCTTGCAGTGGGATGCTAATGAAAAATAATCAAGATAGGTAGGTACCTTAGGTAAGGTAGGTGTGCTCCATACAAACACCCTGGGCTGGGAAGGAAGGAGTGTTCAATTGCAGCTGGAACTCAGGCATCAACTCAAGTTGGAAAGAGCGCAGTCGAGTAAGGCACCAGTATATTACAGATAAATCTTCGCTACCTATCCAACATCCCATTAGCATCTATCCACTTTGGATAGTAGTCACCTAGTACAATCTTTGCCTCCGAAAACTCTACAGCATCAAATGTTGTCGACACCCCAACTCACCCAAGTCTACAATGCCCCCATCCTCAACTCTTGTCCAATCCAATCTTCCATACGAAAGCTAAAGCTGCTAAGCCAAGCCATGCCACGCATGGTCCTGCATAATCGCGTGCGCAGAAAAGCGGAACACCCCCTGTTCTACCCGTGGTTGCACATTTCCCACTACTCGCCCTCAATTGCGGCATTGCTATGAGAGAAAAGACTGACCATCACAGTTGGTATGGGCCATAACATCATCGACAACACTTCTCAGAACTTTGTAATAAGGTACCTTATTGGCATGATAGCGACTCAATATTGCTCCTAGGAAACACGTATTCAGATATTGATGCATGGCTGTTGCCTCCCTTTTTGGACCTTCCCCTTCGCCAAAATCCCTGAAGCGGTGATATACGGCATCATGACCGAGGGGTGTGGGTGCATCGATTTAGCAAGGAACCCCCCGTCTCCATGGCACTTCGAATAACGACAATATTTTTGATGGGCCACGGTGAACTGCATGTTCAGACTCTACCGGGGAGGGGATCCTGATTAAGAGCTGCAAGGCCCGCCTGCAAGCAGATGCAACCACATCCATGACAGTTGTTCCTAGTGGGGAATACCAATCTGCATTGCGTCGGTGCTGGAGCTCTTACTGGCACAGGCGCGCGTACCGGGGCAGTGGTTGGAGGCTAGCAAGCTTTCACGATCAGACGCGACATTACGTACCTATCGACAATGTCACGCGCAAAATGGGCGGACCAGATCGCGCCGGACTATGATCTTGGCAATTGGCTATCACCGCCCGCCGCCTCCGGGCTCAAGCCAGTCTTGTTCAGCGCTGCCGCGGCAGAACAAACATGGCGCAGAATCCTAAACGTTTTATCTTACCAACCAGCCCTTGTTTACGAAGGTAATCCATCACCCATTGGACGGCTAAACAAAGCAAACAAAGAAGTTGGCATAACACTGTCTAATCTTACCTAGAATAGATTCATCAACGTACTTTGTCCACCCACAGCCTCTGTGACTCTGAGAGTCCAGGGGTGGTGTGACAGCGCTGTGATTGCCATGGACGGCTCACAACGAACTTCTTAGGAAATGAATTCGCGAATAAAGCGAAATGAGGTGGACCGGAATCGCCAGAGCATTTAACGACGGGTGGCTTGCACCATTGTCACCACGCCGTGCCGTACTTAAGTGCCTCGTCCAGTTGCACGTTGCGGCGTTATGAGCCACGGGACGGGGCGTGTTTAGCATTGTATAATGCCGCAGGCCTAGGCGACCTCACATACATACAAACAACATGAAGCTGCTGCTCCAGTCTTTGCTAGATCCAGCAGTCTGGTTTACATCTGTTCGACACTTGCTAGCGCGGTCTCTATTATTGACCCCATGGTTAAACATCCAGGCACCCAGGCAGCCTACCTGTCTAATCGCAGTTTTGATAATGGTGGGGGAATCAGGTGGGATGTCATGTCTCACCAGCGATCTCTCCGACTTGGAGAACCGACGCAAATTAAACATGATGGAGAGGATAGGAAATGGATTTGCGATGTGGCGGCCTCGGCAGTGCTGGGGTAGCAATAAACTCCCTCCTCATCGGGCACAAACACCGGCACAATGGAAGTTCAACAGTTACAGGGAGGGCAGAAGGTGTGCAAGTTCTCTCTACGCCAACAAAAAGCCCGCTTTTGAGATTGATAAATTGACAAAATGACGAGACAACTTGGAAGCAGATCCTGCGAGGCTAGGGAGCTGCAAGCGACAATGGAAGCTACGTATGAGACGGGGAATGACAATGAAACGATCGTGTCTAGCGTTACTAGGGCTAGGTCCCTACTTGCAGAATCCTTCCTTGGCTCTTCTGAGCCTTTTGGTTTCGCTTCCCAGTCTCAGTTACAGAGGAGGTCAAGACATCCCATGCTATATCCCTTCCCGTCCTCAGACCGGCCCGTCCCTAGCAGTTTGGTTCTGTTCTCTGGCCGTAGGTACATGGCCTGGTCTCCGCTCATCTTCAAAGCTAGTGTTCCGATTCCAGGTTCATTAATTAGCCGCCGTTTACCTATCCCTGTCTCCGAAGGGCTCAACTCTTTCTTTCTGTTTTCCATTTATCACCTCATCTACGGAGTAAGCCCAACAACATCACTACCCATGCTGTTACTTCTTGGCAACCCTGTCTACCGCTCATCTGCATGAGGATGAAGCATTGATGAGTTTGGCCCTCTTGGAGATTTGGGTTTGCCTCGACAACTGCCCCCGGTCTAGCAACGGCGATCATGAGCCCACGAAGCCTGCCCGTGACCAGGAGCGGTCAGGGAAATCGGCCAAGGACCTGCGAGCCAGGCAAAACTGGACCAACTAACTACCTAATCAGTGAGCATCTGTATCTATGGCATGCATTGCATCCTGCAGCTAATTTGCCGTGACCTACCCTTCCCTGCTGCTTCTCGTCGTGGCTCAGGATGAGCTGGCAGAGTGGTATTTGTTGGGGTCTACGGAGTACCTGCTCTAATGGCGAAACATCACAGCAACGTTCAATCACGGTGCTGTAAGGCAGGCCCAGGCAGCCCTTCCTCTACGTCGTCATCGCTTTATAGGAATCTATGTAGGAGTCGTAGCTTGGGCCTGGTTCATGCAGGAGTCCACTCTTGCATCTACAGCATGCAGCAGCACGCACAGCACCGATGCACCACGGACCAACCCCCGGCACGCGCACCGCATACCGAGTTAATGCAGGTAAAGACGTTGGTAGGCATCTATCACCCAACGGCTACCGCGTCCGCTTCACTCCCTTTAGGTGCTGCTGCATCTTTGCTACCACAAGATAGGGCGGTGTGAGTGTGTGCCTCTCTTTGCATAGGTACGTTTTCACCGGTCGATGGACGTGTGGGAACTGCGGGTTGAGCTGTCTTTTGATGCGTTGTCCTTTGGCGTAGTTCTTCACCATAAAGGTGGTGTTGCTGCCCGATGACGACCTAATGATCCCGCAACCGAAGATGAAGCTCTGAAGAGCCCACAGCTGAACTTTCAGTCACAAAACTTTGAGATGCGTATGGTCTACTGTGGTTGCAGGGTCCTGCTATTTGAACACGTCTTTGCGTTGGTTGACATGCAGATGTCAGCATGTGGGTTGCGGGCAAGCGTTGGGAACATGAACAGCACCTCGTTCAGTTGGCTCATGGTCTAGGCCAAAGACCCGCTAAATAGGCAAGTTCATTCATCTAATCAAGATGTGGATGAGTCTCGGTATTCATGCTGGGAAAGGATTCAAGAGGACGTGGGGGTTCGGCCGCAGCGATCTCGCCCCACGTGAAGCATGTCGATAGACGAATAATACCATGGAGCGTGGGGATTGAAGGCCAACGGCTGAGCAGTGATTTTTAGTCTGCGGCTTGGCGGCCGACGTCAGGCTTCACAGCTCGCTCGCTCGGTGCCTAAGTGTTCAAGTTATGCGTATGCGTACTGCAGCCGTCACTAAGCCATACTGCAGCAGATGCGCACAACGATTGTGCACACAGGCAGGCAATCAAGTGCTGTCTATCCAATTACGTCTCGTGGGCGACGTCGCTCGACCCGGCAGCTCGGGTCGCGGCTTTCACAAAGGCGAGATCGACTGTTACAGCGGGTTAGTGAAATAACGCCACAGCAAGCCAGCATTACGATCAGATCATTTGGAGGTCCCTCCTCTAGATATATGGATCAACTCTGAATACCTACTTTATCAAAGATTCGGCCGATAAATATGCCAGTCGAAGCATTACTTTACGGAAATGTGCTCTCCAGATCGGGGAGGTTGACGGAAGTACTCACTCTATAAGGACCGGAAATCAGGCCCGACGGTCCCGGAGTCGGCATCGGTGCTTGCCCGGTTAAGTTCACGGATAGTGAATTTGGTTTTTGCTGCAATTTAACCATCATCATGTGTCGGGTATACTCTATCGAGTGCTTTTATGAGTCAAATCACTCTATATCGAACCTTGGATCTCTTGTTCTTGTTCTTCTTATCTCATAAAGCTCCCCACTTTCAACCTCGCCGTGTCTCGACCCGCTCAGTCTCCCCTCATACATCATACAAAGCATCATCTTGCCTCAGCCCCGCTATTGACCATCATCACCTCACTTCTCCTTTTCTCAACTTAACATACACGTTACGACAACTGCAAGACTCTTATTCCAGGGAGCCCAAGGTACACGCATAGAATATCCGAAAATGAGTACCGGTGTTCAGCAATGGACGGTAGAGAAGCCATGGCTTGAGACGCACTGTTTACTGGGCGAAGGGCCTTTCTACGAGGAACCGACGGGCACTCTGCGTTTTGTCGATATCCGTAACAAACGGCTGCATCATGTCAAGGTGGCCGAAGGCCCTTCTTCGCTCAAGACGATCCAATTGGACGTTTGTCCTACTGTCACGGCAAACATTGCAGGGGTCGATCCGCAGGAACGCATCGCCCTTGGCATCAAGTATGGACTGGCTGTCCTCGATGTCAAGAAGGAGACATATGACCTTATTCAACCATTCGAAGAGCCGCCTAATGAGCGCATGCGGAGCAACGACGGCGGTGTCGATCCTCTCGGTCGATTCTGGTTGGGAACAATGACAGACTTTGGCCTCGGTCCCTTTAAACCAGAAGGTAAGCTCCCTTGTCCTGCTGCACTGTATCATGCCTGTCATAATATCTAACATGGCCATTCTAGGAGCGGTCTATCTAATGGATGTTAACTCGAGGGAGGTGAAGCTACCTAATATGACCATCCCTAACACGCCAGGTTGGTCCCCTGACGGAAAGACGCTATATGTCACGCACTCTAGCGCGAGGGAGATCTTTGCTTTTGATTTTGACACGGAATCCGGAGAGATATCCAATAAGCGTATCTTTTACACCCATGATGGATCAGGTGAGCCAGACGGTTTTCGGGTAGATGTGCAAGGTTTCCTTTGGCAGGCCGTATATGGAGAGGGCCGGGTCATCCGAATCGACCCCAAGACGGCCAAGATTGTAGGCGAGGTCAAGGTGCCGACAAAAAATACGACATGCGTTCAGTTTGTCGGCACTGAGCTCGTCATCACAACCGCCGAGGATGGTGAGGGAGAGGGGACGAGCCGTGAGTACGGTGGACATGTGTTCAAGGTGGATGTTGGAATTCAAGGACTGAGACTGTACGAGTTTAAGCTGTAGGCTTGACTGACTTGAAAAAGCCACGGTAGCATATCAGACAAAGAGAGGGATGGAGACTAAGCCAACGAAAGCACAGACCGACAGCCATTGCCGTACCAAAACCGAAGTTGCTGGCTCGAGATAAGATTTTGTCAACGCCCGGACCCTTCTTTTCTTGTTCTTTTCTTTCTTTCTTGTGGAAGGGTCTCGATCAATGCTACGGAGTCCGGAAGTTTGGACCGGCCCCAGCAGCTGGGTCAATTCATCCGCTATTTATGTACTACCCACATACCTTGTTCGTGTCAATGCTACACAGTGTTTGCCTACTTTGGTCATGTCAACCCGTCAAGGCTTGCTCTCAACCCATGGAGCACATCCGAGTGGTCTTGTGACCTTTCCCGACACAGCTCTCACGACAGCGTCATGTTGATGCACCACCAGCTGGCTTAGCTCTTACTACTGCCGGAACCAAGAACCACTTACTCCCGCAAGCGTGTCTTTTACCGAAGGGGTTCTTTCTGATGGCTAATGCAGAGCTCGCGTGTCAGTGCATACTGTACACTACAGGCCCTTACACCGCCGTCGTCACCTTGACCGCTTTCCACGATTTGAAGTTTTCTTTGACCGGAACTTTTTTTGAGTTACTATGCGTGTGGAATGCATATGTAGGTGATGGCCATAGCTTGACCTAGCTAACCAAACATGGGTCCCCCGGTAAAGGATGTAGATGCGGGTTTGGAACTTGATACTGGATCGCGCCGTCGAGTCTGCAACTTTGACGGCTGCATACAGAGTCTGCGTCTGCATAGTACATATCGCATCGTATTCGTCCGTACGTACAAGAGGTTGCTTTCGAGCTTTCAGCGCGGCAGCAACGAAAATGGCTTCACCGACAACTCATTCATCTGCTGGATACCAGTCTCACCGCTTCAATTGAACACTTCACCATCGGGGTCGTTCAAGTATCAACTCCCCCAGCTTCAACCATGACGAAACTCGTTTCATCCCTTCTCTCAAGGTGAGATCATGAGGCCCTTTTTCTTTTTTTCTTTTCTTTTTCGAAATGCAGATGTACAGTACACGCTAGTTTGTTGTAAATAAACAAGCAACATCCACACCAAGACACCCTCGTCAAAAGCAGGTCGATCATCTCGCTCTGGGCTAAACCCTGCTCACCTCACTTGAGACAACCACATACTCAACAACATGGCAGAGAGTCAACTTTGTCAAAAAGAGAGAAACGCCATGCATTGTAACTACCAAACAGAATAGCCCTACTACACCAAACCAAAGCCGAGAGAGCGATCCCTCAGAAACAATAATCAACAAACAAACAACCCCTGTCACCGCCTCCTAGTAAGAGGATTCCTTACGGGACCCCCCCCCGGGCCCTACTGCAACCTACCCTCTTCCCCGGGTTACCAGAAAAGCAAAGATGCTAGGGGGGGGGTCCCGTAAGGAATCCTCTTACTAGGAGGCGGTGACAGGGGTTGTTTGTTTGTTGATTATTGTTTCTGAGGGATCGCTCTCTCGGCTTTGGTTTGGTGTAGTAGGGCTATTCTGTTTGGTAGTTACAATGCATGGCGTTTCTCTCTTTTTGACAAAGTTGACTCTCTGCCATGTTGTTGAGTATGTGGTTGTCTCAAGTGAGGTGAGCAGGG
>JAJJWN010000391.1:0-46518 GCA_021655885.1 Fusarium abutilonis
CCCTTACTACCTAGTCAAAGTATGTATCGGATATACGATCAGATATACGCAAACCCACGTCCCACAACAACGATACGATAAACGTACATAGTAGATCTTTTTCTCCCCCTCCCACGTCCGCGCCAAGCCCATCAAACGTCCCTCGCCCCCGGTCCAATCACCACCAATTACCCGATGTTATCTACCGCTTCACCTACCACATCCGGCTTCGGTCTCCGCGATGCTGGACTAGCACTTTTGTTCGAACCAACTTATTCTTCCGACTATCAATCAAGGGACTTGTACGGGGCAAGTTGCTGAGATAGGAAGGAGAGTGAATTGCCATGGGGTTGAGTGTGATATTGTCTTTCCATCTGGAATGGAGACTTACTGATTACTGAGAAAATGGGGCTGTATCACTCACTCACTCGAGCGTGTCTTCCATTTGTTCGTGTTGCACAGAGGACTAAAGTGTATAAAAACACCATGGACTCCTTTCCTCCATCACATACGCTCCCTTCTTCACCTTCATCCTCATCCTCCTTCCGCCCATCATGAAGTTCCATCTTGTAACCCTCGCCCTCTCGGCCTCTGCCTGCCTTATCCCCTCCGACTCAGTCCCCCACTCGGAACGCCAGTCGGCCCTCTCAGCTCGTCAGTCCCGTCCAGAGCCTGATTTTCCCATCGGTACAGGCGACCGCTTCAACAAAGGCGCTGTCACTCCCCAGGGTCTTTCTACTTCGGACCGCAACCTCAAGTCCATCCTCACACCCGCCGAGGTCTCCTCCGCTCTTCAAGGTCTCGCAAATTCCTTCAAGGAAGTGACGCTTCTGTACCCTCCTCACAAGACGCACCAGGGCTTCCAAACTGTCGGTGCCAGCATCGGAAAGAACCCCAAGTTCTTCATCATCAGTGGTGTGCATGCTCGTGAGCGTGGAGGTCCTGATCATGTCGTCTACTGGCTATCCGATCTTCTGCACGCTAGCAAGGCGAATAAGGGCCTCACCTACGGCAAGACGACATTCACTGCCGCTCAGGTCCGCAAGATCCTCGATGCAGGCATTGTCGTGCTTCCCATCGTCAACCCAGACGGTGTAAAGCACGACCAGGCCACCAACTCATGCTGGCGCAAGAACCGCAACCCTGAGAGCTCAGGCGGTAACCCCAACGCCGTTGGTATCGACATCAACAGAAACTACGACTTCCTCTGGAATTACCAGAAGGCGTTTAGCTCACAAGCTGACCTTGGTTCTGTCGCCAGCGACGACCCTATGAGCGAGGTCTTCCACGGTACCGGACCTACTTCCGAGCCAGAGACCAAGAACGTTGTTTGGGCCATGGACAAGTTCAAGAACCTGAGCTGGTTCGTCGACCTGCACTCCTTCGGCGGCTCCGTGCTGTACGCTTGGGGCGACGATGAGGCGCAAACCGAGAACTCCGCCGAGAGCTTCGCCAACAAGAAGTACGACGGACGCCGTGGTGTCCTCGGCAATGAAGAGACCCCCAAGACCACATACAAGGAGTTCATCAGCGCCGAGGACCTCAACACGCAAAAGAACCTCGGCAACCGCATGAAGAAGGTCATGGAGGGCGCTGGCTCTACTCTGTATGAGGTCATGGAATCCGTCGGTCTGTATCCCACATCCGGAGCTAGCACCGACTACGCCCTTGGTCGATACTACGGTAAGGCTTGTGGTAAGAGCAAGCTGCAGAGCTACACCATTGAGTTTGGCGAGGAGAGCGGTTCGGCGGCGTGTCCGTTTTATCCCAGCAAGGACCAGTACCACATGTGGATGAAGCAGGTCGCATCGGGATTGACCGAGGTTGCCTTGGAGGCGGCTGATACCACGACTGAGACCAAGAACTGCTAGTAAGATATTGTTGTGTATAGTGTTAGTCGTAGTATGAGTTAATACCTGGCGAATGAGTATTCTAGATGCTCATCAGTTAATGACAGAATGAACACAAAGATCAAGAAACCTACCTCATCCGTCCTGGTACTTTACAATCAAGTGTTCGTTTTGCCTGCTCGTCAGTTCTTCAACTTGTAACAGACTCGCATCCAGACCAACATGGAGTGACAAAGGGGCATTTTCTGGACATCTAGATTATGTACACGTTTTCCTCTCCCCCCTCAAGCTATCTTTCAGCAAAAAAGTCCTCTTGCCGCCTTTCTACCACCCAAAAATGAACCTGTTCCTACAGTACCGACGTGAGGCAAGGCAAGGCAACAAACAAAAATACAAAACAACGACGCATTTCAATTGACATCTCCATTTCTCTTTTTCGTAATGGCTTCGGTCTAGAGGTTTATCGGTATGGCGAGTCGGCGCGGATGGCGGCTGCAAGCTCGGGCTCCCACTTGTCTCCGTTGGCGAGGAGTTTCTCTGTTATGATGTTAGCTTTGATCATACCGTACATGAGCTAGATGGAGCGCAATATTGTAAAGCCGGAATGAGAAATGCCAAGCCTAATTGAGCCTGACAGTGAATTACACACGTACCCTTGTTGTACAGCAGCTCTTCTCGGGTCTCAGTAGCGTACTCGGCGTTAGGCGACTCGACGATAGCGTCAACGGGGCATGACTCCTGGCAGAAGCCACAGTAGATGCACTTGGTCATGTCGATATCGTACTTTGTCGTTCGGCGGGACCCGTCGGCTCGCTCCTCGGCTTCGATGGTGATGGCCTGGGCGGGGCAGATCTATAGTGTTGGGGTCAGTAACTTGAAGCTACAATTGGATTGGAAGGTTTCGTACAGCCTCGCAGAGTTTGCAGGCAATGCAGCGCTCTTCACCAGAGGGGTATCGTCGGAGGGCGTGCTCGCCTCGGAACCGGGGAGAGATGGGGCCCTGTTTGAATCAGTTCGGTTCGGTATACACGGATATATCTGTCTCGAATACCTTCTCGAAGGGGTAGTAAATCGTATAACTATACAACTTATCAGCCGTATTCTCATCGGTACAAGAACGATTGCAACATACGGTGGTCGAAAGTACTGCTCGAGCAGGACATACATGCCCCTCGCCATCTCCGTCATGAGGAAAAACTTTCCCATACGGTCCAGCGTGCTCTCCTTGTCCCACGTCCACTGAACACGCTTGCTCGTTCGGAAGTTTGCGGGTGGAGGGCCATGAGGCGTGGCGTAGCCGCGCTGCTGGAGCTGAACGAGGTTGACGATGCTTGCTCTGCTGGCGACGAGGGAGGAGGAGCTCGAAGCGAGCTGGCGTCGCGCGAGCATGGAAGCCATAACCGGTGCCATTTTCTTTTTCGGTCGAGAGAAGAGGGTTTGTTCGAGGAGGGAGGGAGATTCGGAGAGAGGTCAATTGACGGCCGGAGGTCAATTGGACTGGCTCGGCGGGAGGCGAGTGTTTGACGTGATGGATGTGTTCGGCTGGGAAAGTTGCTCAGGCGGGATTACAATTACAATGCTTGGCATCTGATTGGTTCTGATGGTACTCGTGACTCAGCACGTGATCAATGTCAACACTCAACTGCCGCCGCTCTACATGATGAAAAACGAATACAATCATTTTTGCCCCAATGAATGTATTGAATATGATTGGGTTTTATTCTTCTAGATAGGCCGTTAATGTTGGTGGTATTTGGTATTTGGTATTTGGTATATCATGTCCGTATCCCATATGAGTCGTTACTCGTCTCAGTCCTCGCGGCTACATGCTCTACATGAGGGTTACTATGTAAACTATTTACTGGCAAATAACTTCGCTGCATTCACAGATATCGCCCAGATCCAATTGCTCAGAAACTCTTTTCCCACGCCTGCCACCATAAACCCATATTGGCAGATACCAGCAGATCCAGCATCTTCAAACCATCAGGATAGATGATCAACTTTCCCAATTTGGCTCTCTTTCCACGATTGCCACCGCCTGCCTTCTCCCTCCCCAAGTTTATATCAAATGGCGAGACAATGCCATCGTCATCGTAGACATTGCTTCCTTCGTCTCGACGTAGTAGCTTGTTAAAGTGTCCCTGAATCTGGCTCTTGACTTCCTCGCGACCCTCGGGGGACTTGAACAGCTCCGCGGTGGGTAGGTTGAAACGGAGCTCGCTCACTGGCATACCATTTCCACCACCCGGAACTTGGTTCTGGCTCTGGTCGGAAAGGGGGTTGCACGGTGGTCTTTCGTCGTGCAAGATGTGGTAGCATCGCAGACTGCGACCAGCTGAACCAGTGCGGAACTCGCATCTGCCATTCCAGGGACTTGTAAAGATGTATCCCCGAGGTCTCAAGCCTGGACCTGGCTGCATCGAGATATGCGGCTCGACAGGGGATACTGCCTCAGCAGAGTCAATCGACCCAACACTCCCTTGACGACTGTGTCGTCCATCCTGCAGTTTCTCACGCCAATTAGACGCCCAGCTCCTTGCATAACCCATCGCAATCTGTCTCTGCATGACAACGCCTCCATCCCTTGGTTGATTCGCATCTGCACCAGGTCCAGCGTCAAAACTTGGTCGCATAGGCATACCGCGGAACTTTCCATAGCCCAAAGTCTCAATCTGAACATTAATCGGCGGATTCCCTGCGTTAGGTGGTTGCGCGACAGGTGGGACGGAGGTAAAGAGTGGATTCGCATCGTCTTGATCTGGCGGTGGCGCTTCGGATTGATAGGAAGAGATGTGCCCTACGTTCCACTGATTTCCTGTGCTTGGATCACGACGTATCAGAGCTAATGTGAAAGGATGCTTTCCCTCGTAGCTTTTTCGCGGCGAGGGTGAACGGCTGTTGGTTTGTCGGGCTGGTAGCTGCGGTCGGTTCATGGCTCTTATTCGGTCAGAGTCTGGTACTGATTGGTACAGGCCAGGAGCAGTGGAAAGAGATTTTTGGGTCTCTTGCTCATGCGCCGAACTTGACAACTGTCGAGGTCCGATCGGTTTTCGTGAAATCGAACCGGTAGGAGTTTGGATCATAGGTACGTTCGTTTGTCGAGGTCGAGGGGGTAGAGCTGGGGAAGCCTCATCAGGTGCAGATTCATAGCCATACCACGAATGCTTTGGCGGCGTATCGAAGCTTGAATTGACTGAGCGACCGCGTCTTCGAGTAATATCTTGATTACCATTGTCGAAAGAAGGAACAGGGAGATGCTCCGAGGCTGGAGGTGTTATAGGTCTCGCGCCGCCAGGCAAGGGCTTCCTCTTGATATTTCGTGTGGACGAGCTCTCGTCGCTCGAAGATCGGTGGTCATCATCTCGCGGCGGTGGACCAAGTGGTTCTAGAGAAGGCACTTCGTAGTGGACGTAGTAGAGGCAGCTAGCAACATCTTCGGCGGTGACGTTTTTTAGCTGAGGTTTGAAAGGTGATAGAATAACATCTGGTGGAAGACGGTGTTAGTTTCAGGGAGCAGTGGAGTTTCAGGGAATGTCTTACCTCGAGTGCCAGGAACTCGTGAGATGTAAAGAGTCAAGGGGTCTTGCCTCTCTTGGGCTGGGTTGATGGGATATTGAGGCGGATTGCCCGCAAGAGTATTCAGGGCAGATAGAGAACGAGCCTCCATTCTTGGGGATAAAGTTGGGGTTGAGTCAGTGTGGAGGAGGAAGAGAGGAGAAGAGCGGAGGTTGGAGATGTGGTTGGTTTAATAAACAAAACACCTCCGACCAGCGAAAGAAAGTGCTGACAGGGTAGAGATTTATTAGAGGAAAATAAGAAAATGGATAAAAAAAAGGCTGGGGTATCAATAAGGTCTGCGTTATCCTATGTTGTGTTATGTTAGGCTGGGATAGGATGGGACTAATATGGATTTTTTGATAGAGTTGGAGGTGTCCCAACTGCGACGTGGCAGAAGATGATCTCGAGGGAGCGTAAACGAATAAACAAGCAGGATCAGCCTTGCATTAAAATGTGATCAAAGTCCCTTGCGACAACAGCACAATACAACACAGCATAACGCAACGCAACGGAACGCGACAATGCAAAAAGCCCAGAAGTCAAAAGCTGAGACGGGCAACGTCAGCTCAGCCGGCGGTGGCGGTGCTTGGCTGTTGTCTGTGCCTGACAGAGAAAACGGCCGCCTATTTCATTTTTTGACTTGGCGGGGTCCATGCCAATGTTCTAGTTAGGTGAATGCCGACATTAGCAGCTTTATTTTATTACTTATGCGCCAAGATATATTTTCTCATTTCCTTTTTTGAAGCGCTTTGTTTACTTTGTGGTACCGGTACCCTCTTGTTCCAAGTCTGAAACCATTTTCGGACTGTCCGTACTTCGGAGCACGATAAAGCGACCGAGACCACGGGCGGCGGGCTGTGGAGACGGACGGGATGGATACGCTCGGGAATAGAGTAGCATATACATACGCACTGCCGACGTCAGGGCAATTTAGGGGTGCTCTGCCGGGTCCGTTAAGCGACTGCGGCAGCCCCCGCGGACCCCGAGTGCGCTTTGAGAAGCACCTACAACGACGCCTATTGTACAGTATAGAGGATACACGCACTGTCCTTGGGTCATTGTCTCTCATCATCCTCGAATCCATCTCATTACCAGGCAAACCACAATTTGATTCTATTCTGTTCTATTCTCAGACATAAAGACTCATACACTAGGTTACATATTCTATATCCATCCGACCTTGGTTCTTATCACACGTCTTGCAAGGATTACAACCCCATCAGCTGTCCCACCAACTTGGTCTTGTGCTTGGTCCCCAATGCGCCCGTCATTTGCGTTTACAAGGAACATCCTACATAGGCAGTAGATCACACTATCCACCGAGCAACCTGCAAGGCTGAGCTGAGCTTCTAGTGACGTATCCTTGCAACGTATACACTTTCGTCTAGATAGGTTTCTTTTTTGCTTTCTTTCATTGTGCCGATCTAGTTAGAGGGTAGTTGCGCGCTGTTGTATCAGCTGCCAAGACTGGTTCTTTTGTAGTTGCGTCGTTGAGCTGTTGCCGTTACATCTACTCATAGATGATACTTAGGGAGATACATCATCACTGTGGCTTTGCTAACCACTAGTCACTCATCAAAGGACTCGCGCGTCAATTTTAATGCTCTCAATTCATTTTGATGACTACTAGCTCATTGCTTTTCTCTTGACCGCAACCTCATGTTCGGTAAGGTCACTCACCACGCCTGCACTCCAGTCTGCGAAACAACCTTGCCCACATCACTATCCTTCTCTCCCTCAATCACGCTCTTGATAAGTGCCGCTCCAGTAGCTGGATCCCCAGCGCCGGCCTTCTTCAGCAACTCAGGGTTTCCTCCTAGCCCTGTAGCCAAGAAGCCCGGGCTGATCGACCAGACCCTGACCCCGTCGACCTTGAGCAGATGGTGCCACGACAGCATCACCATGTTGAGCGCCGCTTTGGCCGATCGGTAAGCCACAGAAGTGGGGATGCCAGTCTTGGGCCAGCCCTTGGGAATGTTGCCCGCCAGCTTTGTCAGGAACGAGTCTTGAGCGCCTGTGAGAGTGGATAGACCAGAGGTGAGGAAGAGGATGCGCGGGGACGAAGAGGCTAGGAGAAGAGGAATGAATGTGGCGGTGATGGTCTGAGTGCTCGAGACGTTGACGTCGTATGACTTGTTGAACAGCTTGCGGGTGCTGGCAGGGTCGGGAGCGTCTGTGGCAGCATCAAAGTTGGCGCCTGCAGGGGTCGTCAGTCACATCTTGTAAGCGTATGAATAGATAGCAACTTACCAGCGTTGTTGACCAGAACATCGAGCTTGCCAAACTTGGACTTTACAGTCTCATAGAGCTTGTCGATGGACTCATCGACGGTAATGTCGATCTGAACAGGCTCGACAGTGCTCTTTGAGTCGGGAATCTCGCTGTTGAGCTGGGCGATGGCCTTGTCGGCATTGGAAGGAGTGCGGCTGCCGAGAAGAACGTGGTAGGCCTTTGAAGAGCGGAAAAGGGCCTTGACGGTCTCGAAGCCAATGCCTGTGTTGGCGCCGGTGATGAGGACGATTTCCTTGTTGTCAGCCATGTTTGATATGCCGTTTTACGGATAGTGAAGGGGAATAGCGTTGGAGATGTTGTGATTGAGTTGGGGATGCTGGCTGAGATGAAGCGAGAGTCCAATGATTTATAGACGTTGGTTTTGCATGTGATGGTGACTTGGGTAGGCATCATTGCAGGTGTAACCAACGCAGTTACCCACCATACAACAACAGAATGAATGTCACGATTAATTAATAAGCGAGCAAATGGAACGTAACGATCTTGAGGTGATGTACGGATTTAAGAGTTGGTGCTGAAGCGAACCTACAAAGGGTTTCAACGTGAGCCATGGAGACCTGCCATGTAGAGAATATTCTCGTATAGAGCAACTTCAGTGTATTAGTGCGGCATCCGGGCCTCTTTCGCGCCGGGGTGGATCTCGCGGCCGGAGATATTGCACGAAGCCCCGCACCGAGAGAATGCTTCTAGGCACGCCGAAGTTTCGGGCACATTCTAAGGTATGCCTTGTCCCCCGTTGGCTAGGATCTGTAGGATCAGGAGGATCAGGAGGATCAGTAAGTCTGCTTCAATCAATGCCCTTTAACCCTCCATCTCCCGCGTTCTTGAAGACCGTTTCTTCTGTTAACGTTACATACAACGGATGATTGCATATTCGATTCTCAGGTTGAAACACAGGATTTCACAAACTTCACATGCAGTACCGTACCTCTAACCCCCAAAGGAGAACGCCCACGTTTACTTTCTGCTTTGCTTTGTTTTGCTTTGCGGTAGCTATGAGTGGAAGGTGACCGCGATGGAACTTACTCAAGCTGGATGAGCATGCCGGTTCCTGCTCGGAGCATGACCCCGATGAGTTCAATTGCTGTATTTGGTTTGCCTGTGACGGGTAAATCTGTTGATTATACCCCGCGTTAACTCATCTCATTACCCCGCGATCTATTACATCACTGCTTACACCCAGCTCTTATAGTTGGGTAGGTACGCTTAGCTCTACAAGTCAACCTCAACAACAGCCATGTCCCTCAAAAAAGTCCTCCTCGTCGGTGCAAACGGTACACTAGGCACGCAGCTCCTCGAGGGTCTCGTCAAGGCAAACTCTTTTGACATCTCAGTCGCCAAGCGCGCATCCTCAACATCTACACCCGCCCACGGCTCTATTGTCACCATCCCCGATGATTTCTCCGTCGACGGCCTAATCCCCGCCCTCAAGGGCCAGGATGTCGTTATTGCATCTTTCCCGCTAACGGACGTCAACCAGCATCTTCGTCTTGCTGAAGCTTCTGCAAAGGCTGGCGTCTTGCGCTTCATCCCTGCCGATTTTGGCAGCTGTGATGCCCAGAGCGACGAGGCGAAGCGGTTGTTGAAGCTATACCGTGATAAGGATCTTGTGAGGAACAAGGCTATTGAGCTTGCCAAGGAACATCCTGGATTCTCGTGGACATCCCTGGTGTGCGGGCATTTCTTCGACTTTGGTATTCGCTACGGTCTTCTACACACTGATCTTGAGACAAACACTGCTATAATCCTTAACAAAGGCGACGTTCCCGCCTCAGCATCTACACTCCGTCGCGTAGCCGAAGCACTAGTCGCCGTTCTCCAACGTCCCGACACCACAAAGAATCGTCTCCTCTACGTACAAAGCTTCTGCAAGACGCAGCTCGAAGTGGTCGCCGCGCTAGAAAAGGCTACAGGACAGGAATGGAAGAAGGAGCATGTTGATTCAAACAGCTTCTTGGAGCGTGAGAAGAATAAGTTGGCGATTGAGTTTAGCAAGCATGCGATGGAGGAGATTGTGTTTGTGCTAGGGGCTTTGGATGCGAATTGGCCGACGAGGGGGGATGCGTTTGCGATGAAGGAGTTGGGGCTTGAGGATGAGGATCTTGATGAGGTTATTAAGGAGGTTGTTGATGAGTGGAGGAGGGAGAAGGGAGAGAAGCAATGAAGCAAGGCATACACGACTAGTCATACAAAACTAGAGTAATAAAGAGCATTTTTGGGAACTGTATATCTCATTCTTACAGTCTTTTGAAAAGTCAAGGTTGAATGAATGAAAGAATGAAAGTCTTCGAGCGATCGCCTTGAATTTCTCAGCATCTCTTCGTGGGAGAGGCATACCAAGTCAGCCTGGACCTTGTGAGCGTCCCCATCACTACAAGATCAACATTTCTAACCTGTCGCCCGAGCTTACCCCCTACCCCTCATAACACATAGAAAAGCTTCCTGTAAAAGAGTAAGAAATACCAAAATAGTTCCTGAAGAGACAGCCTCGTGTGGATCGGGTCATCCGGTCATGTTGGCCCGCAGCTAAATATAACTCCTTCTCAACCCTCAGTCCCAAGAGAGCCAAGACGATTCTTTCATCACTACCTTCGTATTCAGCTCCAAAACTTACACATCAAAGCTCAATCTGACCAGCCAAGAGCGATCTTCAGTGTCCTTGTACGCCAATCACCGGGTCATCATTCAGCCGTGGCCCAATCCACGCTTGTTTCACTTACACTGCTTGCATCACCAGCAGTCATTTTCATTCCTCCCTTGCATTTTATTTTTCTCTCCCCCGTCTGTGCGATAGAACTGTCGGTCTAGATCTATAGATAAATGCTGATCAGAGTTGTATTGGGGTGATGTATTCCTTGAAGGCGCATGCGGGATGTGTGCCACTTGCGTACTACTCGCGTCGGAAGGGGTCTGTGGAATTGAGGTGGAAGTTTGTTGTGATGTGTAAGTGTATATAAACATCAATTTCCCCAAAGGAAAGAGTTGGTGTCTGGTTTCTGAATATCTTTGTTTGACCGGACATATTCACCATTATCGTAACTTGATAGTCAACAACGAAACTCAGAACTACTCTTGAGGTCTTCAAGCCAGCAACATGTGGTCTATATATATTCTCACAGCACTCTTCACTATGTATGTCTCCCAAATATCCCTTCAAACCCATACTAACAACCCCCAGACCTCTCTCCCTCGCTGATAAACCAGCACCCACCACAAAATCCTGTCCAACAGTCACAACCACCGCAACCGTCTGCTCAACCTGCGTCACCCTAGATTGCCTCTCCGTCTCAACAATCTCCAGCCAACGCAACTGCCCCTCAAAGGTTCCCACGGTAACGCGCTCCTACCCCTGCCGCAAGTCAAAATGTCCCGGTGGCTGCGCAACATCGTACACATACGCTTCGGCGTACGGGAGAATTACTAAGAAACCCGCGTGTCCCACTGTCACGGAAACGGCGAGTATTTGCTCCACGTGCATGATGCTCATGTGTTTGGACATCAAGACGGTTAGTTCTGTTTGTGGATGTCCTGAGACGGCGAAGACGGTTACGACGAACTTTCCGTGTGGCGGGAAGTGTCCTGGTGGTTGTGGCACGGAGTACGTGACTCCTACTGTGACGCCGAATTGTAAGGCGCCGAAGACCAATATTTAGGTAATTTGGGTTAGGTTACGTAATTGTGGGAGTGGTAGATCTGGAAAGATGTTTTATGCAATGGCTGTTATGTGGTTCTGGTCTGGAGCAGGATGAAGAGAACGTATAGCTGCTATCACATCGAGAATGAAAACCAAGCGATAAAAGATCAATACAGCAATAAGATACTCACGTTGAGACAAACGACCTGGCGCCTGCAATCAACTTATCATGATGCCTTTTCGTCGCTACCTCCCCCTACACAACCTTCACTATGAGCCCTCTCACGCCTCAGATCATCCTCTTCCTGCACAATATACTTGTCAGGCCTTTTAGCAATGATAGCATCTCTGTCTGTTATGACAATCACAGAAGGATTCTCGCGGAAGTAAGCGTCCATATCTTCAAGTTTTCGGTTTGCTAGGGCATGATATCAGTACTCAGCACTAACATTATCTTCAACTGCGAGAACTTACAAGAGAGAAACCGGCAATGTTCATTGCCATATCTAGAATGACGAGTTTACCTCGCCATTTTGGTTGAGCTATTTCCGTCTGTCAGATTAGTGCCGTGGCTGTATTGATACCATTTCCAATCCTACATCCAGCCATTAACATATTCCTCTCTACCTCTGGGTATGATATACTCACCCGAGTATTATTCGACCAGCTATCGTCTGCGAAAGACTATACGACGCAACCTTGATAACAGTCTCAATAGACATGATAGTCGTTCCTAGAAGAATTGCCTTCTTTCGACCAAGTCGCTCACCAACAGTGAAAGCAATCACGGCGCCGACAAAACATCCAATGTCGTATATAGCCGTCACAGTAGCGAGGAGATTGGTCTTTGATGGACCTACGAGGTTATGGAGCTCGAGAAAGTCACGAGTAACGACGACACCGCCTGGAAGAATTAGTAGTGGATTGAAGCTTGTGGAGGTATCGTACTGAATACGCCTTGATCGTAGCCGAAGAGGGTCATGTCTGTAGCGCAGGTGACCTTTGTTGAAATTAGATTATGTGAGATCGTGAGTGAGTAGTGGTGAAGAGACAAACGGTGATCCAGAAAGTAAGCCATCCTCCTCTCAGCCCAAAGAAGGGTTCTTTAGTTGTTGCGCCAGTCATTATCAGTCTACATAGACTGTCACAGAGAATTAAACAACGATCTTATAAACCATCAGGGACGATGCAGTAATTACACGAGTCTATCCAGCGTCATGAATGTAGTCGACAAACATCCTTCTATTTAACCGCTCCAATACATTCAGCATTTACCCCAAGTTATCTCCATACTCTATTTCAACCAGCTACGTCAAAGCAGACCTGCGAGATAATGACCTCACCTGATTTCTCTCGGGGTGATGACGCCCGAAGTGCGTTCTACATCAAGCTCGTAGCGTTACATCAGACTGGGTGTAAGCAAGGAATGGCTGCTGTGCTACAAAGACCCGACTTGTTGGGTTGAGCCTCTAGTCTTCTTGATTCAAGGCTTTATTGCATGGGGAACGAGAATGGCCTTCACGTGTCGTCGACAAATTATCATGAGTTGCAGCCGAGCTATTTGACTTTCAGCAAAGGATTGTGCATTCAGTAGAGATGACATATGACACTGTAGAACAAAGCAATGCGGCTCTTCGTACTCCATCTGTACTCATTTAAGAATCGACCAAAATGCCCTTTCTCCAGGCCATTCCTCGTCCTCGACTGTAGCATCGCCACCCGCATCCCCTACCTCATCATCTACCTCATCCACCGCTTCATCTTCTGCTTCAACCGCAACCTCCTCCGTCTCCCCGATCTTCCAAGCCATTGCCTTGCGCCCATACTTTTCGAGAAAATATGGTGCCGATATGGGCAGCACCGCATCACCATTCGAAAACCTCCTCAGTGGCAACTTCGAAGCCTTGTACCACCAGCGGTCAAAAAACTCCTCCTCAAGCTCTTCAGAGCATGGGTTCCTTTTCTTCATTCGAGGCTTTCCATCCTTGCGCAGCATGACCTCTCCGTTCGCATACCTCCTTGTCTCTGACAGCAGATCCTCAAAGATGGGACAGTCGAACCAGGGAGAGCCAAGGAGAAGGCTATACCAGAGGCCATCTTTGTGGACGTGTTGCGAATCCTTCAAATGCGGTTGGTGCAGGATCTCTCGCTACCAGCTCAGCATACCGCGCATATCGTGAAACTCCCAGAGACGCTGGTTCGGGTCTTGAACATCTTTGAAGCGGCGATTTGCTCTGTCGAGAGCAGTCCAGAAGAAGAACTGCAAGTGCTGGTTCTTTCTCAGCTGGATGTCTTCGTGGGCGTTTTCGTCGGGTACTGTCGTGAAGACTTGGAAACGTTTTGCTGCGGTAAGCCAGTCGGGGTCCATCTCTTGGGTTGACGGGATGATAGGGCTTTTATAGTATGGATAGACGACGGTACCGATGGGGAAAGCCCAAGAATGTGGCCAGGTGAGTGCAACCTGGCCCGGAGGATATGGAAGATCATTTAGGTGTGGGTTATCCATGGTTTTGGTGAGCTTTTGGCTTGGTAGAAAGTGTTGTATTGATTGATGATGCTGGCAAGTTGAAGAGTGGTATCTTTGAGGGGTCCATAGCCTCTTATGGTAGCTTGTTGTTGCTGACTGACAAAGGCTGTTCTTTAATCAAAGACTTCTCGCGCAAACGGATCCTTCACGACAAAAAGCCGTCAGTTTCCACGATTTTTCTACATGCATCTAAGCAGGTGTAAACCAACATGGACTAACGTTGGGCTGGGCTGTCGATGGAGTCGTCACTGCGATAGTGTGAATGCCGTTTATCATGCTAAAAAATGTATAGTAGAATTCCGTTTTTCACTCTAGCAAGCGCGACAGCAACCAAGATGAAGCAAGCAGTGCCAACGCCAGTGATGAATGTGAATGTGAATGTGAATGTGAATGATGATGGATCATGATGGCTTCAACTTGGTAATCCATGCAAGTCTACTGGCGCTCATGGTTATGTAATCGTCCACCACCGGGTTTACCCCGGACTTGAGCAAGGGAAACACCAACCGAAGCTACCCTTACGTAATCCGGCAAGCCTTCAATTGGAATCGTTTGGCAGTGTAACAATCACCTCAAAAACCCATCCATTCCCTTTTACCTACGAGCTGCCCGCCCGCGCGAGGGAATCACGGTAGCGAGAAGATACGACAATACGGACGATTGATTGACCGACGCCGACGAACGATCCGAATCCGATAGCCCAACATGCCTCAAGATATGCCCCCTCGGGGCGGGTACGAGCCCGTCCAGTACAAGGTGCGTTACAGTTGACGGGTATGGGGGATATGTCAAGGAGATTTACGTGGTCTATGGTGTCTTGAGAGCTCAATTGGTCTGGGTGGAAGAGGAATTGAAGCGAGGAACCGCAGAAATCAGGACCGCCTACGATACAAACCAAGACAAGAAAGAGACGGAACCATTGGAACGAGATCAAGGGCTGCATCACAAACAAGACGACACACGCTGACTCGGTAAACAGCGAAACCTCCCCGCCAAGGGTTTTCGTCCCGGCATCCTCCTCCTCGGTATGGGAGCTGTCATGGGCTATGGCTGGTACAAGCTGATCCACGGCATGCGCGAGGCCAAGTACGTCTTTACCGTCAGCCATTACAACACAAATACTAATTACGCACAGCGAACTCGGCCGTGAAAAGATGTGGGCTCGCATCAACCTCATTCCCCTCCTTCAAGCCGAGGAGGACCGCGACCAGGTTCGACGACATCTGGCCGACCAGAAGCGTGAGAAGGAGTTGCTGGGCGACAATGCAAAGGTGTACAACAGCGACCGGTATGATTACCTGTGACTTCTGGAGCTTTATTTATACTGACCAAAATCAGATTCGTGAGGCCAACATTTGTTGTTGCGCCCCCTCCTACTACAAACTAAACAGATCAAGAGGGTTAGGACGAGTATGCTGGGTTGGGTTGTGTAAATATGTATCTGACAACCGAGTGGACTGGAATTGACAAAGATTACAAGGCAGACTTGCTGACATTGATAACTGGCGTGAAATGAGGCTGATGAATACACTTATACCTGATGGCTGGCGGTTGGAGTGAAATCAGGCTGGCCGAGAGAATCGTTAGAAAAGGAAAATATTCCCTCGTTCTCCTCCACTCCTCAATCAGTAGGATCAAGCGATGGGTTCCTGGCAATAATCCAACTTCCATCAGGATGGATCCCCTCAGCAGGAACTAGGGCCATTGCACTCACGAAGATCTTCCAGCGGCTCAAAAAGAAGTGCAAAAAGGAGCAGTCCGATACAAACTGGACAACAGTTCGCGGCTGGTATCGGACTTCACTCCAAATTACCAAGAAGAGTCGGGTCTGAGCTCGGCAATATATGGGCGTTATAAACGCTGAGTAGCACGTCGCCGAGAATGTAACCGGACAGCAGAATAATATTTATGATAGGACAAACACGAATAACTCGCGCAGGTACATTTTTAGCGAAGAGCACGCTCGTGTCAGTTTTGGTAAGAACTTAGAAAGCTTTACAGTTGCATGCTGGACCGCGTTAAAGGCATGAAAATCGTCGAGTGAACTGTGAGTTGATAGCTTATTGCGGAGAGGAGATGGATCTAGTCGTGATGGGTCTCAAGAGATCAGGGAGCTAGAATCGAGTAATTGACAAGCAAAGATATGGTGTTGATGTTGGCCTCATGTTTGAGTCAATCCATCACCAACTAAACACTCCCGCAACTTCTTCCTGGCTCCTCACTAAAACACATCTCATCCCCTTTATACCCCTTCCCAACAGGTTCATAACACGCAACACCCTCCTCATTCCACCTCACCCACCGCCGCCCACACAGAATTATACCCTCCCTGTGCGGAGGGTTCGAGGCGGTCGGTGAAGTAGGTATATCAGAATCGGTATGCTATGAGGGTGAATATGGCGGATCTGCCGAGGCCAGAAGTACCTGAAGCTCTATGTTATACGTGTTGTGAGTATATTGCAGTGTGGTGTACCTACCACCAGGCACAAGAATGACCTTTCCAGTGAGATCAGAAACACCCCTTTCGGGATCATGGCCTTTGAAAGACACCGTGATGAAGATATCAATATAGTTGTTTCCGGTGGAGAGTAATTGACTTCAGCCCTGAGCAAACACCAAATACACCAATTGACAAACACTAACTCATCTTCGCAATCACGATATCCCAACCATGTATCAAAAGACTTGATTGTCCATGCCTCGGGGGTATACTAACAGTAGACAACTACACCAGATATACAATTCAAGAGATAACTCCCTGCCCGACCCTCATGTACGCTTTTCTAATATCATCTCCTTGTTACTAAAAAGATATCCCGCGCCTGAAAACTCCATCCCCCGTAGGCTTCAAGTTCCGTCACCAGCTGCTTCCAGTTCCGCGAGCAATTCCCGCTCCAGTTCATCCTCGTCAAAATCTTGACCCTCGTCTGCGCTGATGACATGCCCCTTATCCCTGTCTTCCATCGCTTCGTCGCCTGTCGGCACTGGCGTCGGTAAACTGCCATCCTCTGTATCTGGGTCGTCGCCATTAGGTGTCTGTATTGATCGAAGGCCCGAGGCGCCTCGGTTTCGAGCTAGACGTTGCTTCTTAGCAAGGACGCTCTCGCCTATGCTTGACGTACCATCATCATCTGATTCATCTGCGTCCGCCAAACCCTTTCGTTTGGTGCCCTGCCTCAGACTCTGCCCGTCCACAGTTTCCAAATCAGATTCTGTAGCTGTGGCAGCAACACTGTCTCCATCCTCGTCATCGTCATCCATGAACTCGGCGAGTTCATCTTCAGCCTCACCCCAGTCGAAGTCCTTGAGCTCTTGACCCGTCTGTGCTTCCTCGGTCTCTTCGGCTTCCGATGTGACTTCTGTAATGTCATCTCCCTTCTCCCTATCAGCATCAAGAATCTCTAGGTAGTAAACTCGCTCGTCCAGGCGTCGCCATTGACTTAGACAATCGGTGAGCCAGTTCTGGTTGACAATCTTGATACTAGAAATTTTGGCCGCTTGCTGCACCTTCTTCGTCCGAGGTCGTGACGACGCAACAACAAGATGCGTCACTCGCTTCGACACAGTATCCAAGACTTGAGCACCAAAGGCCTGTGCTTGAATTCCGATCTCCGACTCTTCTACCTTAACTCCAAGCGGAACAAGACCGGAAAGCACAATCACAAGACCAGACAAGACGTTGGACTTGAGTTCATCAAGAATATCACCCGCATCCGGTACCATAGATAGGTCCACGCCATCATCCACAGATGCCCTTCGCTTTGACTTGCTGTGCGCAGGTGGATGTGTGCCCTCCTTTTCTCTCCGCTCCGCTCGTCGTCTGTCATATGTCTCATAAAAGGACGTGTGCAAATCAGTAAGGTGATCTTGGAGTGCAATGAGCTCCTCATCATCGTCCACAAGAAGATTTCGGTGATGGAGATGAGGCGAGTCGCCAGTATCGGCGTCTTGCTGGTCGTCTTCCTTGTCAAGTTCCTCCTGCATGTGCAGCAACGGTCGGTCCTTGATCTGCTTCTCCAAAGTCTTCTCCTGTTCTTCCGTCTGGATCTTCAAACTGGCTGCGTCATCACCACCACTCATCCTCACGATCTCGTCCATGGGTGAAGCCTTTGCCGCCGGCTTGACGCTGGAATCCACAGGCTTTGCCTTCAAAACAGGTAGAATATCTTGTCGCTTGGGAAGGAAGCTCGAGTTGATATCGCCAATACCCTTGAAGAAGTCGTAAGGTACCACCTTGATAAGGTTCGGTCGGTTCATGGGCCACACGTCAGCTCGATCGTCAATGATGACCACCATGTCTGTGCTGACTGGAAACAGGCGTTGCAGGCTCTTCGAGGTGATGCTACCGTTCTCGTCACGACTGATGACGCGATCGCCAAACAGCTTTTTATCGGGGTCGACAATCTTGGCGATGTTGAGAGCATATGCGCGTGTGCCCATGGTGTAAACGTGCAATTCGTACATCTTAGAGACTTCCTCGAGGAATTCCATCAGTCCAGGTCGAAGCTTGATATAATATGTGCAGCCGCTCGTAAGTCCGCGGGGGCCGTCATCGTTGAGTTGGAAGCTCTTGACATCCTTGACAGCATTGTGGTTAGGATTCGAGGGGTCGCGCTGCCATTCGCCGATAGTGGGTTCGATACAGGCATGGATAATAGTCTGATCAAGATCGACCACAAGACTGAGCTTCCTTTGTCGCAATAGACGCTTCTGGTTCTCGTGCTCGGCTTTTGCAGCGACGCTCTCGCTGACCCTCAAGACGGTCTGGTCATGGCTCATGTTGATCATGGCGCGATCCGTATCGAGGTTGTCACTGGCCCAGTTGATCTCAGTCATGTCAGCACCACACAAGCTACAAAGACCCTGCACCTGAACTTCATGACCACAAGCTTCCTCAACCATCAGACAGGGCGCGTCGGCAGCAATCTCCATGCCCTCACGGATGCGCCATTGCTTGAGCTTACCCTCGGCGGGGCTGTCAAACTCTGTATATGTAGTTTCGTTACTCCAAGTATCTTCGTTGACTTTGCGCTTCCAGTGGAACTTGTACTCAAAGATGCTCTCCTGCTTCTTGATTGTATCGCCGGGTTTTTTGAGGAGTTTGGTCACGATGATGGGGTAATGTAGGCGCGTGCCTAGGGGGACGACTTTGTCGTACATGTCGGCGTGATAGGGAATGATGCTTGATAAAGGGTTCTTGAAGGCGATATCGGTAGCCTGTAGAGATTATCATGGTTGTTAGCATGTGCTCATCAGAAGCCTGGCTACCAGGTGTCGCGTTCACGATGAGAGGCAGCGACGTCACCAATGACAACATACCTAAAAAGCTCCCCTTTCTTTGATCCTTGGCGCAGGCTCTCCAGCCAAGCCCATGGCCTCACCAGAAAATAGCGCGACGGAGCGAAGCGATAGAGCGCGCGGGCACAAGACGCAAAACAAAACGATGAGTAATAGTCGCACGTGAAAATCGCAAGCCAAGAATCGCGTAAAAAGCTCGCCCAACGAGTATCAATGGATATGTCGGAGATTATGTAAAGAGTGCTGATGAATCTCTTTAGAAGGGAGGAAAAAGAAAAGTTGCTCGTTTAGGTCGTGGTGCGTCGTTTGTTGGTGTTGTTGTTGTTTAGTTGATGTCTCGTGAGAGCTGAAGGCCGAAGAAATAGAAGCTTGCACTGAGGTGACGCACTAGATTGGCACAGCTCAGTAGCACTCGCACTCAAGTACAGCCTGAGTTACAGCGCTTCAGTCTCTCCTTGTACTGCAAGCAGAGCGCTAAGACCCGATCACGTGGAATCGAGCTGCACTATCCGGACAGCGCTGGAACGTAATCCCGGCGCGACAATTGGTGGCGGCGGGGGTTGTTTTGCGATCGTGATTGTTGGTCCAAGCTCATTTCTGGGGGGGACGGAAGCTTTGTTATATCCGGTGTTGCAATGAGGCTCTCAAAATACTAAGTGTAGTGCAACTCAGACAATGCTGATAGGAGCTTTTCTTTTTCTCTTTCTTTTATTTGTTTGCCTTGATTGAACCTGATCAAACAGGAAACGAAAGAAAGGGATAGCCCGTTTTCAAAACAATGTCTATGTGTGTAAAGATATGCGACGCAAAATGAGACAAACTGAGGAGGGGTTATATGTGTGTCGTCACACGAAACGCGGGGGAATAGATAGATGAATGTTGGTTTGCGATAGAGTTTGTTATCAAGTTGTGGATAGTTGGGTATATCATATATCCAAGGGTTCCTACAGATCAGCGTCAGCCAAGTTCAACTCCAGAAAGCAACATGCAACCTACCAATCATGGGCAAAGGAATTAGAAGTCGTCCTATAACCACCACCAAAGAGAACAAAGGTGGGAAGACCTGCCCTTTTTGTACCTGAAGCTCCCCCAGTCACATCACATCATACAATCATCAACAGCTTAGCTGAATGTACTTTTACTCCCAGCGGTCTCTGCGGGACAAAAAAGGTCAATCAAGTTGGCCATCGTCTCGTACCCATTGAATAGTAGATTCTCCAATTTGTTTGTCTTTTTTGTGCTTTCATCAAGTCAGTTCCTTTGTTCAATTGAAACCGAAGGACCATGGCTGAGGCTGCTGTCACTTGGACTGTTTGTGTGGGGCGACAATAACTAAGGTAGTTAGTTGGTGGCCAGAGTTGGTGGCGTGTCGTGTCTACCCTAGATTATTTGGCATACCGCGACTTATCACCAGTTCAGTTTGTCAAGAGCAATTAAGTCACCTGAATGCTTTTTGTTTGTTTAATTGGTCTTTTTACATACAGTAAAGTAATTCCTATTCGATAGTATTGCGCTGTGGTGGTGGGCCTTGGATGCCGTGACTATCGCAGTAGCGGGAAACAACTCATGATCAAAGATGCCGGGGTTGGAACCACATCATCTTCAGCTTCATCACAGAACAAAGACAATGGCCTAGAGAAGTGGAGACCACACAATTTGCAAATATCAAAATCCATCAACAACATTGGTATCATTATCGCGAAAAGACACAATGTACCTCCCACTTAAATCAACCATCTAAATCCGTCATTACATCCCAGTTTGCATCATTCATAGCATCATGGCAGCCCTAATATTCAACCACACTCAACACGCCTAAGCAGACGAAGTAATCATCTTGTAACCCTCCGACACCAGCTTGGTAATCTCCTCGTTTTTGTGTTGCAAAATGCCCAGCGCATACGCCACGTCGTTCCATTGTCGTTCTGTCTCGCAACGAGGAAGTCGAGCTGCAAGCTTCTCGGCCAGCTGCCTAGCGTGTTTATCCTAATCGACGCGTTAGTGACTGCTTCTCCAAACACAATTGCACCACATACTTTTTCGACAAAGCCAAGCAGAAACTTGATGACCCTACGGAAACTCTCCTCTTCCATATTACCCCCAGCACTCAGCAGACTGAACATGTCGACAAAGTGGTTGTACACAGCATTGTCCTTGGTGCTGAGCTCGGTGAAGAACATCCTCGCCAGGTCTGCGATTCTGCGGTCCTCGTCCTCCAAGCATTTAGCCATCTCACCAAGCTGACCTTTGACCTTCACTTGACCAGCCAAGATCAGGAAAGTCAATGTCATGAGACATGTTCGCTTAACCGATGCGTCATCATCAGCCAGTCGACGATACAAAAAGTCGGTGTTTTCGTCGATTAGATGGTTGAAGCAGACAGCCATATCTCCTAGCGCAATGACAGCGTTAGATCGAACCGTCGCGTTGGGCGATCGCTCCATAATGGTGATGAGTAGCGGCAGGTTTGTCTCGCAATACTCAGCAGAGACACACATGAGCTTGGCCAGACAGAGCGTCGCTGCAGCTTGGAGACCTTTGTCGGCATACGTCGTGTTGTTGGCGCAGATGTCCGACACCAATGGCCCATAGACAGCCAGCAACGAATTGGGCCCGTACAGAAGCTCTCGTTCACGGATATGCGCCATAGCTTCTGTAAAGTCATCTTCTGTTGTACCTCCAATGAGGTCCAATTCATCACCATCCTCCTTGTCCTTGTCAGCCTTGGCGGGTTCCGACTTTTCCTTTTCCTGCTTTCTGCGTTTAAAGTCGAGCTCGCACAGCTCAAGGTGGACGATTTGCTTGATGGCGACGTGGCCAACGATGAAAAGAAGCTGAGATAGGGCGATTGCGTTGTCACGCTTCTTGGGCTTCTCACCCTGAGTCACAGTCTGGTCTGCGGTTGGCGTAGCCTTGGTTTCGTCTCGCGACCCAGGCCGAGAGTTGGGTTGTGACGACGGTCGGGATTGGGATCCAAATACCTGTCGCGTCTTTCGCCGGATAATATCTGAACAGAGGGTGTCGGGATGCTTCGAGACAGCATAAATGGCGTTGATGGCCTGCTCTGCCACTCCATACCATTCTTTACTGTCTGACGGCACCTCAGTGATGGCAGCCAATCTGGCTGATACAGCGTGGTCGTTGGGCAACCGTGAAAACTTGACAGGGGAGTCCTTTGCTTGTCGTCCTGTGGGGTTGATTCGCCTCAAAGCAATGCAGGTGAACTTGGCTAGTTGAAGGTCGTTACGCCCATGGGCACCAAGACCTGTTCGCAGCATGGTTTCCATCTCACCCACAACAATCTCGGGGTTCGCAGTCGCCAGCATGCCCAAGACGATGATAGCGCCTCGTCGCTGAGTCCGCGAAATCTCTCGCCTCTGAACACCATAAACCTGCCACAGCTTGTTGATGACGACCTCAGGGATCATGCCACCCTTCATCATTGTCGCCAACAGCTGTTCAAGAGACGTGAGCTCGGCAGGTGTCGCGCCAAAGGTGAGACTGATCATGTTTCGCGCAATGTAGTTGGCAGCGTCGTTGGGGCTGAACGAGTCAGGAGCTTCAAAGAAGAGTCGTTTGTAACATTCGATCAGGTGTGTCTGGACTCCCTTGCCTTCATCGCTGTTGCCCTTGGTCCAGATGAGACGAAGCATGCGTCGAATACCGAGCTTGTTCTGCTCAATGTTGTAGGCGTCGCCAACCTCGAAAAAGTCAATGGCCTCGATAACTTCGCTCTTGTTCCTTGAGCCCAGCAACTGGCAGATGATGCCTGTGGCATCATGGATAACGTCGATGAACTTGAGAGCCTCATTGTAGTACCTCCTGGTCAGAGTAAGCTTCTCGATAGCCTCGCTTGTGGCAGCCTCATCTTGAGCCCTCTTAATAGCGGCAGCCTTATCTTCTTCCGTCATCTGTTGGGGCTTCTGAGGAGAGCCAAGCTGTGTGGCTTCGTCCAAGAGCTCGTTATCGACGGTCGTATTTGCCTGCTCCCCCCCAAAGCCTGGCACGCCAGGTGGAGGCTTGAGTGCGTCGAGTTCTTCCTGGACCTTATCCAGACGAGCCTGCCATTCCTTTCTAGAAAGCTGCGCGCCGTGCATGACTGTGAATGGATGAGTCTTGATAAGAGTTCCCAGCAGCTTGATCGCGTTACGCCTGACATTGCTGCTCTTGTCCTCCAAGCTTCTGCAGGCGAGCTCGGCTGCCTTTTGTCGTCGTTTGGGGAACTTTTGTGCAAGGTCGCATAGCCGCATGTAAACCTGAAGAGTTCTACATCGGCAGTAGGGGTTGATGTCCAGGAATCGCTCTTCCAGCACGTCAAAGAAAGCGTTCAACTGAGATTTATGGTTCTCGCTGCGCTCATCCTGTTTGCTGAGATAGCCAACCATGTTTCCACAGACCTCGATGAGAGCGCATCGGAGAGTGTATGACTGCTCTTGTTAGTCAAGTTTCACAGCAGAGTCCTTGTGTTCGTACCTCACTATCTAATTGCTTCGCAAGCATCGTCATCTGCTTGATCACCAGCCGTGGTGCCAGCTCAGAAAGCTTGGCAATGAAAGAAGAAACAGACTTGGGGCCGCGGGTATCGTTGGAGTTGAATTCCTTGTTACTGATCTCTCGCAACACTTCATCAGCCAGCTGGGGATAGTCGTATGTCTCAGCTAAAATGTGTAGGAACTCGGCCATGGGTTCCGACAAGTGCTCAAAGTAGGTCAAGTTCTGGATGATGTTGATTTGCGCCGCTTTTTATTGTAAGCCCCTCCATTCTTGAGCAGTGAGATCCTATACATACCATATCCATGTCCATGATGCTTCACAGCAATGCACAACACCTTGAAGCAATGCATCCGGATAGTTGTGGTCTTGACTCGCTGCTCACTCTCCAAAACCATATAGACTGGTCGAGTCAGAAGTCCTACGAAAGTATCTCTCTCACTTGTGGTGAGAAAGATTTTGGAGAGCTTGAGCTTGAGAACCTTGCACATGATCTCTAATGCTGTCTGTAATTGTGTAGCCGAGTCCCAAGCTGCGTCCTTATCTTTTGCCGCGCCCTTCTTGGGCTTTCCACGACCTCTGGCTGCGGGCGCTGTTGAAGATTTCTCAGCAGCCTTGGTCTCGACAGCAGCGATTGTCCATTGTAGGAGGTAACCGTATATCTCGAGTAGCTTCTTATGGTGGGGCACCGAGTCCTGCTCGTCGGGGGAGTCGATATCGGAGTTCACGGAGTCGGCCTCTGTGCTCAAGCCACTCATAATCAGATCGAAGATCTTGCTGAGGGCGTGGGTGGGGAGGTGTGCTGTGTATCTGGGAGGTTCAACTAGCTCAGAATGTCGTCCCAAGGTCGGATTTTCTGGAGAGGGGTGGTGAAGGGAGATGGGGGCTAACTTGAGGAGAAACTGCAGCGAATCCATATGGGAGGCGCGCATGATTGCATCCGGGTTATCGGCGACAGCGTCGACGATGGGGTTGAGGACCGAGTTAACGACAGGTAATGTGAGCGCCTCGGGGTCGTTTTCGCAGTCAAAGAGAGCGCCGTCGGCCTCTGGCGTAGCGATGCTTGCAGGGTCTGACATGTAATGCTTCAGAGCATCGTTGAGATCAAAGTCGATGGGGTCCATGGTTGGCGACGTGAAGGTGTCGTCGCAAAGTGTGCGAACGACAGAGACGAAAAGAAGATGAAGGTTGTGAAATCAAGAGGGTATCATGAGGTATCGCAATCACCGTTATTCCGTTAGTCGACCGTATCTTTCGACCACGCGTGTACCGTTGAATACCGGATCCGTCGGTAGTGCTGGGGGGTTGACAAAGATAGGTAGTCTTGGGCTTGAGAAGCTCCTATGGGATTGAGGTTAGGTCAGTTGGTGGAGGGGAGATTGCACCCCTGGGCAACGATTGTTTTTGTTTTCTTCCAACGCGACCAGTAAGGACCCTTCCCCGCCATAGCCGCTACCGGCCAGCGCGTTGTGCCTTCCAAACCCCTGTAATCACACCAAGACCAATGAGTAAGATGAGTCCTCGAGTCTCTTTGTTGTAGCCCCTCCAAACCTCGACTGCACTTCTAAGGCTTGGTCTGCGTTTAATGCTTCAATCTTTCGGTCCTTTTCTCTCTTTAAGTTGCTTTAAGTGGCAGGGGCCGATTTGATTGCGCCAACGGTCTGCAACTCTAAGATTAAAATTTCCAAACCAAACCTTACCGTACCAAAAAAAAACAATGGCAACGGCGGCTCATCAACAACATGTCGACGAACACTTTGATATCCACGAAGATGTTAGGACGGAAGATACAGAGATGATGGCGGAAGAGGAGCGCACGGAAGAGGCTGTACCAATTGAAGAAGAAGAGCGCGTTCAACAGTATCAGCATCATCAGCACCATAGCATACAACAACTGCATTCTCACCAACAACACCAGCCACCTCATCGCCAACAACAAGTCCAAGATGAACCTCAAGAAGAGGAAGAGGAGGAGGAACAGCCAGCTGAGGAGGAGTCTGAGGAAGAGGCTGTTGATCGTGCTGTCCAAGCAGACATGGACAAGTTACAGAGTGACTTTCCTGGCTTTCGCAATCGTTACCGTCTCATCAAGCGTATCGGTGAAGGTATGTCACAAACATCGTCCACTCGGCTGCCATTAATACTGACAACACCTTCTAGGCACATTCTCAACCGTATACAAAGCTGAAGACATCATGTACGACCACTACGACAACAGTTGGGACTATGAAGACGACTCGTCAAAGTGGACGCCACCTCCAAATGCAAACAACAGCCCCGTGTCTCAGCGTCCTCGTCGCAAGGCACGATACGTCGCCATCAAGAAGATCTACGTCACCTCTAGTCCTACGCGCATCCTTAACGAGCTCGAACTCCTCCACGATCTCCGCCAATGCCCCTCAGTCTGCCCCCTTATTACCGCCTTCCGAGAAACCGACCAGGTCGTGGCTATCCTCCCCTACTTCCGTCACGGAGACTTTCGCACATATTTCCGAGACCTCACCATCCCCGAGATCTCCATATACTTGCGCGAGCTCTTTACCGCACTTCAGAGCGTTCACGAGCACAAGATTCTGCATCGCGATATCAAGCCTACAAACTTTCTCTACGACCCAAGTACTCAGCGCGGTGTGCTGGTCGACTTTGGTCTGGCTGAAAGAGAAGGCTCCGACTGCAAACCATGTCTCTGTCACGAATCCCGAGAAGTCCGCAAACAGCGTCAGACTAATTCAGTCTGGGCACAAAACGCCGCCAACCCTCAAGCCGGCTATCCCAAGTCCGACACGCGCTCATCTCGCCGCGCCAACCGTGCAGGAACTCGAGGTTTTCGAGCCCCTGAGGTGCTGTTCAAATGTACAGAACAAACGACATCTATCGACATCTGGTCCGCTGGCGTCATCCTCCTTACCATTTTGTCCAAGCGGTTTCCCTTCTTCAATTCGGCGGACGACGTGGAAGCCATGATTGAGATAGCAACGATCTTTGGCACCAAGCGTATGAAGGCCGCGGGTCTACTACATGGATGCGTTTTTGAGACCAGCATCCCCACAGTTGGCCAGGGAGGCTTCTCGATGGAGAAAATCATCATGTGGAGCACATGCCGAGGCGAGGACAAACCTCTGACTCAAGACGAGAAGCTGGCCATCAACTTTCTGGAATGGTGCATGGAATTAGATCCCAGCAAGAGAATAACGGCAGCGGAGGCACTTCAGCATGAATTCCTTGAGCTTGAGGAGCTTGGGACTGAGCAGAGGCTGTACAATGAGGAGGCAAGGGCTGGAGTGGTTTGATGCCAAGATAATGTATCATGAATGTAATCATAGCAGCATGGGCATAGGCGTTGGAATTTCAACATTGCATTGAGGAAGCAGTTGGTTACATATCTGTATATAAGCCAACATGATTTGCGATACCCAGTTCTATTACTCATTTTCCTGTGATGCAAACGCCGAGGTTCATTACTATCACAGCCACAATCACCACTAAACTGGAACCAAAAAATGTCATTCATAATCATGGGCGAAAATCGATTTTTATTTCGTTAACTCCGTGCAAGAGTCCTGATGCAATGCCTGAAGCCGACCGACCTAGATCCCTCGTCACTCTATCTCTAGAGCGCAAGAGACCGTATTTCCCTATCTCGGCTATTCACCGAGTGGAAATTCTTTTTTCCTTTGTATCCCACAAGTCCCCGACTCCACAACACTTAAAGGAACGTTTTGCTGCGCTTAAGCGACAAGCTCAACGACACCACCGGCGGCCTTGATCTTCTGCTCGGCCAGACGGCTGACCCAGCGGGCGCGGACAACCAGAGGAATTTCGGGGAGACGGCCCTTGCCGAGGACTTTGGAGTAGCCGAGGGGGAGGAGGTCGAGAACGGGGACGGTGTCCTTCTTCTCGCCGGAGACGTAGGCGTCACGGGTCTCGACGGGGACGAGGGACCACAGCTGGAAGAGGGTTAGTCAGGTTGTTCCAGGTGAATGATTTGCGACTTGATCGAGTTCAATCGCGAGATCTAGGGGTGGTATGTACCTTGTCCAGGTTGATGACAGGCTTCCAGAAATGGTTCTGTTGCTTGTGGAAGTATCGCATACCAACCTTTCCGAAGTAACCGGGATGGTACTATCGCATTGTCAGCCATCTTGCGTTCCTTGATCCAAATCTTCAGGTTGTCAAACCTTGTCCATGTTGGTACGGTGGTGGTGCTGACCACCAGCAAGACCACGACCACCGGGGTGCTTGCGGTGCTTTCCGACACGTCCCTTACCGGCGGAAACGTGGCCGCGGCTGAGAATAAAGTCAGTCCATCACAAGTTCCTGGATATGTATTTCGATCTCGACGGTGTTGTCGTTTTCGTGCAGTCGCCGACAGAGGGCGATTCGATTGTGAGCTCCAGCGGTCCTTTTACAGACGCGGTCTCTCTCAACGACCAACCTCGTCGGCAACGGCGAGGGGGATGAGGACATACTGCTTGCGGGTCTTCGACAAACGGGTAGGCATGGCGACGGCTGTGGTGGTGGTTGTCGACTTTTCCGGTGTTCACGGGGAGCAAGACTGGGAACTGGGTGGTGATGTTTGTGCAAGTCTCGGCCAGAGATTGGTAGGCGAGGGTAAACCCTAAGAAAAAAAGCTGTTCTGTGGGAAGGGGTGGGGCGATAGATTTGTGTGGGGCTCTTTCTTTGATCTTATCGGTCATGTGATCTCGTGGCTTGACCGTGGTAAGTCTCGGTTTGACCCACACCAATTCAATGAATGCCAAAGCTTCGAGACGCGACGACTCAAGGGGCACGATGTCTTTGAGAAACAGTCAACAAAGGTACAAACGTTAATCGATATGGCGCCAACGGATGTGGATGTAGTTACGAAAGACCTGGAAAAGCTGGATTTTCATCATCCCTATACGCCCTACGATGTTCAGGAACAGTTCATGAAGACTGTTTATCACGTCTTAGAGACCGGTAATGGACAAGTCGGTATCTTGGAGAGCCCGACTGGTACGGTGAGTAAATTTAGCGGCGATTGATCAGGCTGTTTTGTCGAGGTGTCACTGGCTTGTGAAGTTGTACAATAATTGTTTGCCGTCACTAACATTACACAGGGTAAATCCCTTTCACTCATCTGTGCTTCATTAACTTGGTTACGAAATCACAAATCGAACCAATTCGAGGCCTCCCTCCAAGAATCGGCAGAAGCTTACAAAGACGAACCGTCCTGGCTCGTCGACCAACTCCTCCGCCGCAAGAGAGAAGAGCTCGTCACTCGCTGGGAGGAACGAGAGAAGCGTCTAGAAACACTTCGCCTTAAGGAAAAAGCCCAAGAAGAACGTGCTCGTAAGCGTCGTCGCGTTGAAGACTCTCTACCTAATCGGCCGCGTGTAGAAGACGAAGATGAAGAGTGGTTACTTGACGACCCTGATGATCGCGACGATGGTCCCCAGGATGCATTGTCCGGTTTGAGTAAAGAGACACGGGAAGTCCTTGCTAGTATCGGCCTCGGGGGTCTCAACAAACCTGAAGAGAAAGATGACCTTGTAGAAGAAGAGATCAAGGTGCGGGCATCTTTGTTGAATTATAAATGCCGTGATAGTAACAGCAATAGATCTATTACACCTCAAGAACACATTCTCAGCTTTCGCAATTCATTACCGAACTTCGTCGTCCTACATTTCCGCCTTCGCTACCGACATCTCTAGCCAAAGATCAAGAGTCAAAAACCGAAGCAGTTAAGCTCCTACCTCTATCGTCTCGTCAAAGACTATGCATCAACCCCTCAGTCTCACGGCTCGGGTCCGTCCAAGCCATCAATGATCGCTGCGCTGAACTACAAAAACCAAAGTCGGGACAAAAGTGCCCTTTCGTCCCTAAAGAAGACATTCTTTCACAAACTCACCAGTTTCGCGACTCAGCTTTGGCGAAACTGCCGGATATCGAGGACCTACATCAACTTGGCAAGTCACTTGCCGTGTGTCCGTACTACGCCTCACGAACTGCCCTCCCAGGCGCTGAGATCATTACGCTTCCGTATCCTCTTTTGCTGCAAAAGAGTGCTAGGGATGCGCTGGGCGTCAAGTTGGAGGGGAGTGTTGTCATTATCGATGAAGCGCACAACATCATGGATGCAGTGGCCAACGTGCACGCAGCTGAGATTAAGCTGAGTGACCTGCGAAGAGGACGAGGGATGCTTGGTGTATATGTAAAAAAGTTTGGTAAGAAGTTGAAGGGCGTCAATCGAGTCAATGTGGGGAGAGTGGGAAGGGTCATTGAAGGACTCAGCGAGTGGATGGATGGAGCACTCAAGTTCAAGGTAATGTTGACCCTTTCACTGATGAAGCAGAATCAGAATCTGACTTTATTTTTAGCAAGAGCATGGCATCGTGGATCCAAACGATCTGACTCGACCCAAAGGTATCGACCAGATCAATATGTTCGAGTTGATTCAGTATATTCAAGAGTCGAAACTTGCCTTCAAGATTGAGAGCTACATATCTCACGTTGAGAACGAAGATGCATCTACGAAGAAACCCAGGTCGAGTACTCCAGTGCTTCACACCTTAGTATCATTTCTCATCGCTCTCACAAACCTCAGCTCTGAAGGTCGAATATTCTACCAGAAGATCAAAGGACCATCTCCTGATATACAACTCTCCTACCTACTCTTATCGCCAACCCACGCATTTTCGTCTATCGCATCCAGCGCGCGAGCAGTTGTACTTGCTGGAGGCACAATGTCGCCCTTTGACGACTACAAAGACCATTTGTTTCCTTCGCTAGGATCAGAAAAAGTGACAACTCTGAGTTGTGGACATGTCATTCCGCCTGAGAACCTCTGTGTCTGGACGTTGGCATCATCGCGGCCAGGTGCACCGCCATTTGAGTTTAGCTTCCAGAAACGAGGCGATCCAGAGATGATAACACAGCTGGGTCTTGCTATACTGAACCTCTGCTCTTTAGTTCCAGATGGCGTAGTTATCTTCTTTCCCAGTTATGGATACCTCGATGAAGTGGTAGCGGTTTGGCAAAAGAGTCAAGGTGCGAATGCGCAGCCAATATGGGATCGACTGGGAACACGCAAAGCAGTGTTTAAGGAAACAAGAGGTGGATCAAGTGATGAGGTTCTACAAGAATATTCCGACGCTATTCTAGGCGACACAAGCAATGGCAAAGGCGCTCTTCTTCTCAGCGTCGTCGGCGGGAAAATGTCTGAAGGCATCAACTTTTCCGACCGTCTCGGCCGGTGCGTTATCGTCATCGGTCTACCCTATCCCAACATAGCATCACCCGACTGGAAAGCCAAGATTGAATACATTGAAACGACAACACAAAATAACCTCATAGCTCAAGGCACAGCAAAGGAAGAGGCTGTCAGTCGGGCAAAACAGACGGCACGGGACTTTTACGAGAACGCTTGCATGCGGGCCGTGAATCAGAG
Source organism: Fusarium abutilonis (assembly GCA_021655885.1). Taxonomy (NCBI): domain Eukaryota; kingdom Fungi; phylum Ascomycota; class Sordariomycetes; order Hypocreales; family Nectriaceae; genus Fusarium; species Fusarium abutilonis. Next base: position 31,062 of record JAJJWN010000391.1, read on the forward strand.
CATCGGGCGTGCGATCCGGCACCGGGGTGACTACGCCGCGATTGTGCTCGTGGATCGGCGGTATGGCACGGAGAGGATCCGGGGCAAACTGCCGGGGTGGATCAGAGGAGGATTGGTCAAGGATAGTCACGAGAAGGGTCTCGGAGGTCTGATGGGTGCTGTCGGAGGGTTCTTCCGGGGGAAGAAGGGTCAGAATTAGGGATTTGAATCACGAGACAGACGCCAAGTTGGTTGACAGCTCGTAGCTTGCCAAAGATGGGAGCTATAGTACACATCTGTGGAGGTCGAGACCCTTCTTGGCGCTGCACAAAATGGGGGAGGCGATAGGTAAGTATGGGTTTTCCGCCACTTTCGAGAAGAAAAGATGATCAGCCTCAGAACATGCCTCGAACATTCGATGAGACATGGTTTCACTATGAGAGAGGACACAAAAGATATTCTTCAAGCCAGCAATAGCGGGAACATTTCACATTTCACATTTCACAAGACAGCAATGTAACATCTTACAATGACATCTTCTGTACAACCACGGCAGAATCACCAGACATTTCCTTGTCCAACAGCTCGACGCTAGAGTTAATCAAGCTCCCAAAGCAAAAGGACCCATGGGGCGATTTTATCCCGCAACTCTACACGCGATTGGCGAATGAATGCATTACAATTCAGTTCAACTGTTCCTGATAAATTCGAATTTTCACTAAAAAAAAAAAGCTAATGTTAGTGAGTAACCCTCTTAAAAAAAAAAAGGCGGAACCGACCACCGGCACCGGGACGGAACCGGGGTTACCGATCAACTTTGTATTTGCCTTCTGACTCTATAAGACTCACACCAGCTTCACCTTCCTCAGACTATCACGTCTTTTTGTTTTCTTTCACCTTTCGCTGTTTTTTTCTTCTTGTCTTTGTTGGGAAAAATGGCTGCAACGGCTGATACTCCAAAGGGCGTGAGCATACCTCCGGCTGTCCACGATGAAAGCGATACGGAGAGTCTCAAGGCCGCGGCTCTTTTTCACAAGGCGTTGCGCATGGGACGAGTTGAGGAGAAAGGAATACAGCCTATTCCTGTGGAAGAGCGAACTGTGACCAAGTTTTATAACATCTTTACTATTTGGGCGTCTATCAACTCTAATATCTTGGGGTGAGTATTTTACAAACTGACAGATCTTTGCTGAGAGATAAGAGCTAACAATTGTACAGCATCACGTTTGGCATGTTGGGTCCTTTGGTATACGGTCTGAGTTTGAGAGACTCTGCTCTTATCATCCTCTTCTTCTGCCTCTTTTCAACTGTCGGACCAGCGTATCTTGCCACTCTGGGCCCGAAGACGGGAATGAGGCAGATGATTCAGGCGCGGTATAGTTTTGGGTAAGAAGACCAACTATGACGAAGCTGGTATCACAGACTAACTCTTGCATAGCCGTTATCTCGTCTCCATCCCGGTATTTCTTAATCTCGCCACTTTGACTGGCTTCATGGTCATCATCTTCGTCGTGGGAGGACAATGCCTTTCTGCTGTATCAAACGGCAGCTTGAGCCCTGATGTCGGCATCGTGATTATTGGCATTCTATCTCTTTTCATCTCCTTCTGCGGCTTCAAAGTCTTGCACTATTACGAGACGTACGCCTTTATCCCCGCTATCATCGCCATCACCATCGCAACAGGATGTGGCGGCTCTCAACTCGCCAAGCAAGCTCCTCCTGCGGCACCACCAACTGTAGCTGCTGTTTTGAGCTTTGGCATGATTGTTGCTAGCTATATGATCCCCTGGGCGGCTATTTCGAGCGATCTTACGACCTATTTTGACCCCAAGGTTCCCTCGTGGCGTGTTTTTATATACAGCTATCTCGGCCTCGTCACGCCCACGATCCCTCTCATGGTTCTCGGCGCTGCCATCGCTGGAGCGTTGCCTAATGTTCCTGAATGGTCAGAGGCCTACGGAGAAACACTGGTCGGAGGTGTCCTTGCAGCTATGCTCTCAAGTGCAGGCGGTTTTGGCAAGTTTGTCGTTGTGATTCTCTCATTGACACTTCTCGGTAACACGGGTGGAACAATGTACGCCATCACGCTCAACTTTCAGACGCTCATTCCTGGTCTTATCAAGATCCCTCGATACGCTTTTGCCATTGTCGTCACCATCATCGTCATCCCAACTGCTCTCCGAGCCCAGCGCGATTTCTTCGTCAACCTCGAAAACTTTGTCGCTCTCATCGGCTACTGGTCCGCGTCTTTTATCGGAATCGTGACGGTTGAGCATCTTGTCTTCCGACGCGGTCGCTATGATTCGTATGATCACGACACATGGAACGTTGCATCTCAGCTACCACTAGGCATCGCGGCCATCGCTGCGGGTGCTATTCCCTATGCGCTCGTTGTGCCGTGCATGGCGCAGGCTTGGTGGACGGGTCCGATTGCTAAGACGACGGGTGATATCGGATTTGAGATTGCGTTTGTTATGAGTTCATTGTTTTATATGCCTTTTCGATACATTGAGAAGCGCTTTTCGGGGAGGTAGGGGGATGCCAAACGACTTCAACGTCGGAGGCAGAGTAATGAGATACGGTCGATAGAATAGATGAAGATTAGAGAAAAGCGTTGGCACCATTGACATCAAAGGTCTCTTTCTATCACGACATGTCTTCTATGAGTAGAAGGACATAGCAAATGAGCTAGAATCTATGATATATTGATTTGATCCTTTAGAAACTCAGGCTGCCATGGGCTATTCTGGTCTATAATGTCAGTACCATACTATATCTGCCTGTCCTCACAACGACCATGAGCACAAAGCCAACTACCGACAAGGCTCATGCCCTCTTCCTAACCTTCATCATCATCCCATCCCTCGGCCTCCCCTCTACCCCAAGCTGTTGAAACACAGCATCCCCAAACGTCAAATCAAGATCCGTATACAACGTCCTTTTCTCTACATTTGGCTTCAACCCATCACACTCAAACACATAATCACTCACAACCATGATCACAACCACTTTTAACATATTCATTCCCATGTTCTGCCCGGGACATGTCCGTCCATCTCCACCAAACGGCCGAAAGTACCCCGGCGCCGGCGCCGTCTCGATCCACCTTTCTGGTCGGAATGCCGTTGGTTCAGGGTATATGTGCGGGTCATAGTGTATGCTGTGCGCGTTGACTGTAACTATGATGTCGTTGTCGATAGGGAGATGGCGGCCTGAACTGGTTATTATCGTTGTACCGGGGGGACCTTGGCGGAGGTCGGAGCCAGGAGGGAAGAGTCGTAGTGCTTCCTTGATGATGGCTTCTGTGTAGGGCAGTTTCTGGAGTACTTCTGGATTGTTGAGCAGAGTGGTTTGAGGAGAGCTGCCGAGTTGCTCTCTGTGTTCTTGGCGCATGTTTTCGACGATGTCAGGTGCTTTGGACAAAAGCATGAATAAGTACTGTAGAGGGATGTTAGATAAGAACAGATTTGATCTGGGAAACAAATTGCATGGGCGTTCTTACGCTGAGAGTATTTGTTGATGTACTATGGCCTCCCAACAGGGGAGTCTTGAGACTGTACACGTTAGCTAGCGTCTACCTTAGAAGCAACAACACTCACTTGTCAAAGAGTATTTGCTGATCAGTTTTAGAGAATCGTGGAAAAGAGTTTGGTACTTTGCCTTGTTTCTGTACCTGGGCCTCTACGTGCTCACGTAGCAAAAGATCCAGAATACTTGTCGGTTTACGCCTTGATGGAATAACCCCTTCTCTCACGAACATCCTAGACCGATCATATGCCTTGTTCAGTAGGGAAGTCTCCAGTCTCTGGAGAACTTGCCGTCTCTTCCACCGTCTGGGTATCTGTATGATGGGGTTATACGCAACGCGAACATCGGTTTCTCCCTTGGCAAGGTTAACCAGTTCTCTCAAGTCAGCCAAGTCCTGACTCCCAGTAGTCTGAGCGTGCAAGTCGATCCCCAGAGTGATTCTAGAGACAATACCAAAGACGAGTTTGGCTACTAACTCCTCCACGGAAAAGGGCTCTCTTGTGGTAGATAACTCGTCAAGCTTGCGCTGAAACAATACGCTCTCTTCGACCATGACACCTGTTAGACTGCGTACATGGGACCACGAGAAAGCAGGGCTTATGGAAATATGCAACTTCTTCCACATGGCACCATTGGTAGCAGAAATGCTATACTCTCCTAGCAAAGGCTTCATAAATACCTTGGTTATTGGATGTACGGGAAGAGGTCGCGGAAGGGGTGATTGCTCGAGGAGTTTCGGGTTTATGATGATGGCAGTTCCAGGACCTATGGGCCAGAGATCGAGGTAGAATACGTCTTGGAGGTCGTACCGCCGGGTCATTTCGGTGTAGAAGAGTTGTGGATGGCAGTTTGGTGGCATCAACGATGCGATTTCGCTCACGACTTGCAAGTGGCCAAAGAGCCAACAGTGAGGAGGACCTGGCTGTGAGTTGTCAGTTCGTGATGAGTAGCTGTGATATGGGATATATATACTAGGTTTCGATAGAAGCGACGTTTCTGGTAGCCATGGTGAAGAATAGAAATGACTAGAGTTGCCGTTACTATAACGACAAAATGCAGACTTGGTATTTGCAAGGAGGAAGTCGACATATTGAGGGCGAAAATGAATGCTCCTCTTGCCTAGAGTAAATAGTCAGTTGCGAGAAGCAAAATGATGAGCTTCGGAATACCGCTACTTATACGCTGCTTGACTCTAAAGCCACATCGAGTTTCGTGTTGCTTGATCTCGGGGCATTCGGCTTCCGACGCCTGTCAACCCTAGGATCTAGATGACTTAAAATCCTAATGCGTATCGTTGTTGCACTTGATGTTGATTGTGTATCACCGATCGTAGTTCTCGTCAGGATATGACGCAGCTGGATGATGAATCGGGAATGAAGATTGTGTTACGGTTGTCGAGTATTGTCGCAGATTTCAACTGATTCGAAGCATTGGTGTAGCTCAGATGTTTCGTATATCTAACACCAACGAATTCTGCTATTAGTGCTGCCATTGTCAAGAGCCAGTTCGCAGGCGATAACATCCCACGCAAGCTTCAGTACCTCATCACCGCAATGTCTGGTGTCAACGACGGGCTGGGCCACCCCTTCTTGTTCTTCGCTCTTTATCTCATCAAGATCGTAGGCGCGGGGCCACGTACAGCCGTGTCGGCGACGCAACGGGCCACTGGTTCGGCATGACATAGGGCTACACCATCCACTCCAGCGTGGTATATGGCATAGTGGGATTGTATCGGCACCACCGAGAAGAACACCGCTACTGGGCAGTACGTCTCGAGTTACAAACATCATGAAGATGTTGTAAAAGTGAACACGAATATACTTAGGCACTTGGAACGGCTGGTTTGTGTTGACAATAGTGATCAATGCTCCGCAACCTCAGAAGAGATGCGCTCGCACATCACACATCAAAGTCACCACAGACATCCCCCTCACTTCACATCGACCACGAATTAAAGAAACATTATCTACTTGATGAATTCTCTATCGCATCTAGATTAGAGTATTGCCTCTATGCCTCGTAAACTAAGGTCACATCCAGCCATGATTCAGACCTGTACTCCACAGCCATCGCAATCCAATCTAGCTCGGTCACTAAGCCCATTATCCGTTCATTCCCAAGTCCAGTTCCCATACATCAAAGAAAAACAGCATGAAAGAAATAAAAGATCAGAGGCAGATAAGTTATGCCGCGACGGAAGAGCTTGGAGCTGGTTGGCTTCCAAGCGAGCGCTCACTTCCCGTGGCTGGACCTGTCAAGCCCTCGCTCAACTTCTTAGTTACTGCGTCGGGATCGGGTTGGTCGCTTGCGATAAGTGTCCAGCTCTCTTCACTGTCGTCGTATTCGTCAGCGCCAGATTTGGCGTCCTTACCGGTCTTGCGCTTGATGAGGCTCTTGGCGTATTCGAGATCGCGGTAGATGCCTTGGATGGCATTATCAACACCATGCTCCTGCAAATCGTTAGTGCTTGAGCTATAAAGCAAGACGAGTCAACTTACACTGCGGATCTGTTCGCCAAGGACACGAGCCTTTGCAATCATACGCTCGTTACGCGTCGCGTCCCAAAGAGCTCGGCCGAAACTTTTGGCTCCCCATTTCTTGACGCAGACTCCAACACCCAAGTCCTCGACTCTGGTTCCAAAGAAGAACTGGTCGCCAAAGAAAGGTCTGATGATGGTTGGGATGCCCGCTCGCAGACTAGCACCTGTCGTGCCTGAACCGCCGTGATGCGCAGCAGCGTCGACCTGACGGAAAAGCCAGTCATGAGGTGCTGACTTGATCACATGGATCTCTGGAGGCATGGTCGGTTCTTCTGGATGAGGTTTGGATGGGTCTTCCTTTGACGAGATTCGATCAGACCAGCCTTTGGACAGGATGCATCGAACATCGGCTCTCTGAACAGCATCGATGACCTCGCGCGTCATCTTGGCAGGGTCGTTGACAATGATGGAACCGAAACCGACATAGACCAACTTCTTTCCATCATCCCTGGCCTTCTTGATAAAGCCCTGAAGCTCTTGTGGAGGCTCCCAGTTACTGCCCTCATCAAGGAACCAGTAACCCGTCACCCTGATCCAGTCCGAAAAGTCCAGAGGCGGAGCAACCACACTAGGACTGAAGTTGTACAGAAAAGGCACCCGATGAGGCTGCATCTTGTACAAGCTTGTGTTTGGAAGTCCCAGTGTCTTGTTTCTCCATTTGTTCACCTGGTACGCGGTCGCCTTCCAAAAGACGTTATCGAACGCAACGTACGACATGAAGTTGAAGCCACCGCCCATCTTGTAGTCAGGCATGACAAAAGCGTGAGGGTATGCCCGTGTCCTAGTCCAAGGCATAGTGAACGCTCGAAAGTACGGAATGCCCAGCTTCTCCGCGATGTGGATGCCCGCCATGGCTGACGGAGACTCGATGAGCAATTCTGAACCTTCACATGCTGTGTAGGCAGAGTCAAGAAGCTCATCGAGCCATCCTCGAAACGTCGCGTTGGCTTCGCGAAGGAAAGCCCATGTGAATGTTCCATTCTCGATACACAGACGCATCAGCTCAGCAGGATCGCCCTCTACCCGAGAAAACTCGATTCCGTGGGACTCGATCCAGCCCTGAAACTCAGCATGAGTGGCAATTCGAGGTTTGTGGCCTTCAGCAATAAGACCCTTGCAGAGGGCGATGTACGGTTGAACATCACCTCGTGATCCGATCGTAAGACATGTGATTTTCATCGCCTTTTGTGGTTTGTAAGCAACATCAGACGAGGCAGGGTCGTCAAAGAGAATTGTTGGGGCATTAGAAATTCCAGATGTCTTGTGCGGAAGATCCAGCTTATGCGTCGCGAACTCGTCCTGTCGGGACCCCTGCAAGGCGTCGCGTTCGGCAATCGCAGCGTCCTTTTCTTCTTGCTCTATCTGGTCAAGAATACCTGACTTCTCAAGATAGCGACTGGTCTCCAAAAGCTGGTGCAATGTCACTGCACAAGCATCTCGGTCCTCTCGCTTCTTAAACTCGAAGAAAAGCTCCTCGTGACCACGAATAACAACCGTGAGACCATCGTAGCCATACCGAAAGCCCTTTTCCTTGTGGACGTTTTCGATATCCTTCAGGGGCAGGATAAGCTTTGTTCTTGTGCCGGGATACAAGCTTCTGAAGCAGAAATTGCGACCACTGATGTAGAACTTGCCATACAGAGGCAGTACCCTGACAATGAAGCCGTAGTATACTGCTGTAAGGCTCTCTGAGTCGGGTAGGGCAAAGTGTCCTCGAAACCGCTCATTCTCGCTTTTCGTCTTGTCTTCTGTGTCCGAGTCCATATCATCGACTTCGTCGTCCGTTTTAAGCCCAAGAGGTTCATCGTAATGGCGATGCTCTCCCTTCCACATGCCATGCACCTTCTCGACATAACCAATAGACTCGGTGGCAAATAGAGAACCCATACGATGGCTTGTCCGGCTCAAATATTCGGCAAAGGCGTTCGCTCGCTGTAGGGGATATGCTCCGATCTTGGTGATGCTGCTAAGCGTGGGTGTTGCGGGACGCTGAGAACCGGCGTCTTCACTCGTCCCTTGCATAGAGCCTGTCGTAGCTGAGTGAACAATGTGAGGAGGGCGGTTCATAGAACTAGAGTTACGTGGCGTTTGCTTGTCCGGCGTATCACGTTTTCTCGAAGCCGAAGCTGATCTTCGCATCGTTGGGCTGTGAAAGACCTCGCTCCCTTTGAGGATCTGGCTCGCGTATGCGTCCTCGAAGGAAGATGGGGACAGTGTAGAGATGCTCGGATTCTCAATCGACGATTGGACATATGAATCTCCCGAATCCAGGGCTTGCTTGGGAGTTGAGGTGCCCCGTTGACGTGGGAGGCTCTCCGAACGCCTTGTTCTACTGAAGCTCCTGCGAGGACTAAAGTCTCTAATGGAGCTTGGAACCTCTGTGCTTCCTCTTGCGAATCGTCTGAAGCCGTCACAACTCGATCGTGGTGCATCTATACTTGCGCGAGGACTTAGCTGGCTCGGTGAGCGAGGTGATATGGGTGACAGGGTCGCTTTGACGGTATCAGGCAGCTTCACAGTGCGCAGTTTGCTAACATCGAGACCATGCTTGCTTGCCCCCATCGAAGCTCGGCCGGAGGGAGATTGAGGTGCCTGATTCTCGCGAGTGAGCTCTGCCCTGTCTCTTGAGCCATCATTTGATGACTCGATGAGAATCTTGAGGACGTTGATGGCCTCCTTTCCAAAGCTGAAGAAGGAAAAGAAGTACTATAATGGTCAGTTATGAAGAGCAAATGGATTCCACGGCTACATACCTCATCAATGGCATACGTCTCATCGTTGTCAATGACCCGAATTTTGCATGTCTCAGCGAAATCTATCATCCGAGTGTCCTCGACATCGATCACGTTCTTGATCGGCAACGAAATCTTGACACTGTCACCATCATTGTGACTCCGGAAGATGACTCTCTGGAGACTCTTGACCCAATCCTTCGCACTCGGGGCGCTGTCGGCCTTGAACTTGTATGTGCGATGATGTGTTTCAACATTAAAGTGAATGCCACCTTTGTCCTTGTCGGTGATACTTGCTGAGATACCGTAGCGCAGGTCGATTTGACCATGAGGGAAGTAGACGTCTGTCGAATTCTTGTAATACGTCAAAACGTCCCCCTTAAGTCGGAACCAGAACCTGGTGTAGCTTGGGTTGCGTTTGCCGCTCTTCGAGAGGTATCCCGATTTGGCAGCCTCGTGCTGTGCATCATGTTAGAATGTTTTGAGCATGACAGAGGACGTCAAGGGCGTCACTTACGGCCTTCTTTGGAAGGTATGCGTAAAAGCAAATGTGTTTGGAAGTGATGTACATGTATCCTTGAAGAAGGACGCTCTGTAGAAGCCAGCAAGGATATTCTATATACAATTAGTATGATCCGCAAGATGGCAGATAATAGATTCTTGACTGACGAACCTTCAATGACTTGTTCAGCTTCGTCAAACTCAAAGATTTCCTTGAGCTTCTTCGCCAGGGCAGTCACTTCCTCGCCGTCGCTAGATCGACTGACATCTGATGATAGCCGTTCCAGATCAAAGCTGGGCCTGCTTGACAGGTCAGCCTTGGCTTCCAGCATTCTGCTCATAACAGGGGCAAGTCGCCCTTCACTGTCTTGGCGCGTGACAGCAAGAGCAGGTGTTAAGGATGGATCATCGTGACCGTCTTCACTGGATTCGCCGGTAGCTTCAGCTCGGGACGACAGTCGGCTTGGTTGGGATTTGTGTCTGGATCGAAGTTTTGGAAGTGCAGGCAGGGAGCGAAGAAGTTTATGCTCAGAAAGTTTCCTCCTCCGACTGACTTTGCCCTTGTGCTTGCCCTTATCTGCAGGCTGCAGGATAGAGGTTCGGGCAATATTCTCCCGCCCGCTTTGTTGTGAATCTTGTCCTTCCTCCTCCTCATCGCTACTCATGCCATCGAAACGGTCATTGAAGTCTACTCGATTACTAGCGGTAGCAATAAGACCGAAAATGCTCTGATTCATGTTCATGAACATGGGCGGTCCTTGGTCCTGGCCATCGGCTTCGTCGGCGGAGTCATCGCTTTCTTGTAAGGTCTCGGGGAATACGGTCGCTGATGAGCCTTGTCGCTGTCTCTTGTGAAGTTCCTCATGTACATGCTCCTTGATATCCTCATCACCAACACCGGCTTGGACCGGAGCCACCTCAGGTTGCGAAGCCATCCTGGCTGTGTCTGATCAGATCGAGCGGGGCGGCGATTCGATGACCTGCGGCTACAGCTGTGTTTACGATCGGTACAGCGGAGCAGCGGGAAAGTTTACGAATGGTATCGCCTTTGATTTGATGTGTCAACAGAGTCGTGATTTGGGTGCGACACTCAAAGTAAAGTAAGCTCAAGGCTCGATGCAGGCGGTTATAGAGTCGCAGTGATGGACCCGGTTTGCGCCGCAAGCAGCAAGCGCTTTGCTATCGCGGAGGAACAATAAGACTCGACGTCGGTGCCATCAACTGGTGTTTTTCCGATGGACGGTGAGGATTGTACAAGCACAAGTGCTAGTCCAGAGTTCAACTAACGGAAAATACGGTAGGATGAAGAGATGTGAAGGGGAGAAAGTTAAAAACAGCAAACAAACAACCGGATCCCATGGGCGTGAAGCATCCTTGCATGGATGAGATAAGGTAAGGATCACGGCATTCCCAATCAAGAAGGGGCTGACATCTAGACACCTTTTAGGCCCATCTGCCTGAATGTCCAGCGGGGTTCTAGCGGATGGGGTGGTGGATTTTGGCGTGTTCAGTGGCCGAGGCGTCCTGGGGAAACAACTGGAGCCCCTGCAACGTGCACAATGTATGATGGTTCTGATTGGCCAACTGTTTATCGATAAACAATGACGCCAGCAGATTCAACATCGTGAATCGATCACATGCAATCACTGGTCAAGTGCAAAGACGAGTCCGAATGATAACAATAGCGCCTTAACAAAAGACCTCGTTCATACAAGGCGTATCACCTGCTGAATTATTACACGTCATATTGAAGGCGCATGAGATGTTTTGCGGTGCCTGAGTCAGTAAAGCCACGATGCTATTTACATGTCTCGATTTGCGTAAAGTGACTCAGCCTCAATTAAAAGCCATGTGCTATTCAATACCGTCTCTAAGCCAGGATTCATGACAAATGCCTATAGTACTCTTATACACCTGCGCTTTTTGCTTTTTGCTTCTACTCTATTTTAAAAACGCGTATTCGGTTTCCGTTGCTGTCGGTCCTATACAGTCAACCATCTTGTCGCAAACCTAAAACTCCCGCTTAAATGCTAACAAATTCATACCGCAACCTTGGACCGAAGTTTTGAGGTTTACTGCCAGAAACACAGCTTTCCGCTGGACGTCGCACCAGCTACCCAGTCTTGCGAAGGGTGGAAATGGGCCACTGCTGGGACGGCTGTGATCCCTTCACCATCGAGTTGTGCGAGCTGACTTCCATCTGAAGCGAAGACGTCGACAAATCTGTTCATGTTTCCTATGACGAACTTTTGAATGCCGTCGTTTGGCCGCTTTTGCCATTGTGGCTTCAGAATTGTTACCCAACGACCTGTCTGGTTGTTGTGTCGCACTTTGTAAGCGGGTTCCATAATATCTGGGTTGATATCTTGACCAGGCTTCCACGATGAGGCGCTAGAAAAGTCGTAAATCTTGATGGTGTCGTCGTACGAGGATGTCGCGATCTGGCCTCCTGGGCTCCACGACGCGTGGGAAACAGACAGTCGGGACTCATGTTCGCCCAAAAGGGCAGGATGTCGTAAGTCACCTTTACCGCTGATCTTGCGCAGATCCCAGACCTTCAAGGTTCGATCGAGGGAGGCAGTCGCCACTAGATGTGGCTGTAAGGGGTGCAAGGAAAAGCCGCCGATCTTTTGCTCTGATAAAGTCCATATCTCCGTGTCGCCAGGGGTACGAATATCACAACGCCCAACTCCACCATCTAGGGTTGAGAAGAAGAATAGATTGGGGTCTGAGTCGGCCATGTCGAGGGCCGAAAGGGGAAGCTCCTCGTCTGCGTCGGATGGCGCCCACAGCTGGACAGAAGTTTCCTTGTTGAGATCCAGTTTTCTTATGGAAGAGTCGTAGGATGAAGTGAAAACAGCGTTGGATTCATGCTGAGAGAACACGAACGAGGTGATTGTTCGACTGTGCGTCTTGAAGGCCGAAATGACTGGGTCGGGGATAGCTTCATCTTCATCGTCAACCTCGGGAGAGGTCTGCGAGGCATCGAAGACACCCATATTGCCCTCCTTATCTCCGGCGAACACAAGGGGTTTCGTTTCAATGGGGTGGAAGCCGAGCGCATAAACTCGCTGCGGTGTGATCTTGATATCTGAGCCGTTACAGTCAGTAACACAATCCTACTAGACTATGCCGGGCGTCGCATACCATTGGGGGCCCAATGCTCGTAAAGTTTGAGGTTACCCATACGTAGCCTCAGCTCCTTCAACCCCTTGTCGGTGGTTTCTTTCACGTCCTCCTCGGTGAATGTCCGTACGCCAGGCTGCGCGCCGCGGACGATGCCCTTGAGACCGTCAACTCCAGCAACCCACTTCTTGCCGTCGACTGTGATGTCTCCTAGGCTCAAGTCGCCATTCACCCTCAGCTTTTTCGCTTTAGCTTGTTCAGCCACAGCCTCTGCTTCGACCTCCAGCTTCCTTTTGAGGGTTTCATTATCCGCTTCCAGTCCGGCCAATCTGGAGCTTTGTCGGGTTGGTCTCGCAGGTTCCCTTTTGACGGGTGTTCGTGTCTTTGCTTTAGAGGGTGTCGTCTTCTTAACAGAGGTCGGTGTGACTTTCTTAGCAATCACAGCGACTTCGTTCAGCATCTTCTTGTTTGCGGCGATATTTTCGAGTCGCCTTCTTTCGAACGCGCTCATCGGAGCGTCATCAGCCTTTTTAGGAGGCATGACGAAGATGGGGAATCGTGGACAAAAGGCAAATAGAAGAGTAATTGATAAGAGAATGTTAAGTATGAATTCAAGGCAGAGCGACCGTTCTTTTCTTTTGCGCAACGAGAACTTGTGGGAGAGCCAGTGAGAGACAATCTGAATGGTGACGTGCAAGGCGCCAGCCAAAGCGCGACTCGTTGATCGACTCTGGCGCGAAGTCACGCGTTGAGTGGCAAAGTCGTGTTCCATTTAATTCCGACCCTTAGCCGGTAAACCCTGCAAGCTCGATATCAATTTTCTAGACCATCAAGATCTCATGTAAAAGATCTGAGAGCTCGAACGAGTTCTTCATCGACATCAAAAATGTCTCGAAATATTCTTTCTTTTCTTTGCCAGACAAGGAAACTGCAGCGTTCTTGCAGACGTCCCGCAACATTTCTTTTTACACAAAGAGCAGGCATTATAACGAACAAACGCAACAACACATACGATAATTCCGTCCCTTTTGAGTGGCCCGACAAGGAGGAGGCTACCGAATATGATATACCCGAAAATGAGGGGACTTTGACGCCCTCAGAGACCGAAATTTTCAAGAGCATCTTTGATGAAATTTCTCAGGGGCGCTTACCAAAAGCCAAGAAACCCTCTCGATTTGGCCAGGCGGAAGCAACATCAAAGCCGACCCAAGCTGCTTCTGATACTCCAAGGTCAGGCAACACGCTCGTTGAGAGAGCACGCGGTGAGGTTGGAGATGACTTCCTCAAGCGTTACCCACCCTCATTAAGGATGGCTGCCGAGACCGCCCTTGGCAAATTTGAGCTTGCCCCTGCTCGTCCCAGACTTCGTGAGATGACAGAGCTGGATGAGGCGGAAGCAAAGCAGATGGCCGAATGGGCGCGGTACGAGAAGATCAGGGAGCAGGAGAAGGAGAGGGTCCAGAAGCTGATGGAAGCTTGTCAGACTGACGTTGAACTATGGGATGTCATGGAGAAGGAGGTCTTTTCTCTACCTGAAAAGCTGGGCATCAAAGAAGAAGCCCATGTTTCGAGAAGGGGACGTAAACTAAAGAAGACTATACTCGAGCCTGCAAAGCCCGAGAAAGTGGTGTCTGAGTTGGTGGAAGAAGAGATTGAGGAGTCTGAAGTACCGGAGGAAGACAAGCATATCATGGATGTTCATGGACCTCTTTACTCTCATTACTTGGCCACCGGTCTCAAGCTCTTCGACACGGCGTTTGCAGAACCATCTATCCTCGCATTCAACATTCTACCACGGATCAGAGAGCTCGGTCTGTCCTCTTATGTCCTCGGAGCATCAACACCCCTATTCGTCAAGCTCGCCGACATCCACTGGAAGCGTTTCGGCGATGCCACATCGGCCTTTGATGCCCTTGATGAGATGAAGTCGGTCGGCCTGTTTCCGAATGAGAATGAGCTGGATGAGCTTGACCGGCTTGTGCAAGAGATTTCGACTCACCTGCACAGCTGCACTTGGGGTGCCCAGGGTCCCTTTGTGATGGCCATGATGGAGGCACCTCCTTATGATGCTGGTCTTGTTAGTCGTCTAGAGGGAGTGCAAAGTCAGATCGAAATTTCACGCCCTGCTGAGGTGAAGGAAAAGAGCTGAAGTGCTGGTGTCTCAGTTGTATGATTAAGAGGATGTACGATTAGTGTGTTGTGACTGACTGGCTGTATTATTGAAATGCGCTCTAACAGCCACACTGTAACAATTAGCTCTAGATATGATGAGGAAATACGAACCAAAATGAATAGATATTAGTCGAGTCACTATGCAGCATATGGAACCTTGTTGTTATGGTTTAGTATAAGCATTTAGGTTTTAATGCTAGAAAGAAACTGTTTTATTTACCAACGTGGAAAAAACAAACTTCTCTGTCACGTAGGTAGTTATTACAGTTCAGATCATCGAGCCACTTATTATCTTGGCCCAACCTCAAGCAAAAATAAAATTATCCCACGCCCGTATCATAAAGTTAACTAACATTCTAACCAGGTTTAAGATCAGTAAAAATAATCGCCTGTATATTACAGGTGGCTAAATCTCTCCCGCCGGGAACTAAACCTAGGTCTTAAGCGTAATAAGCTTATATACTAACTATTATACTATAGAAGAAGTTATCTATTTAATAAACCTACCTAAGGTTTCTCTGGCGCTAACCTACTATCCCCCTAAAGCTGGCAATAGGCTAGAAGCCCTATAAAAATAGTCTTAAATAGTATAGAAAAAGTAGGGCCTTTTACTTTTAGCTTTAGTTTATTATATCTTAAATGCTATTAATATACCCTAATAACTTATACCCTAGCTATTATTATATAAAAGAAGCTTATATATATTTATTATATAGTTATATAACTTTAGTTTATATTTAGCTTCTATAGGAAACTCCCTCTTTATAACCCCATCTAGGTATAGCTTTTAATTAACTAACTTCCTTAGAAGCTTAATAGTTATTATTAAATATAATAGCCTCTGTTATATATAATAGTATTAAAAGGGATAATCTTATT